>JARJED010302366.1:0-13492 GCA_030264515.1 Sepedophilus sp. GC000190 | reverse complement strand
TTTTCTCCCTAACCCTGCTAACATACACATACCACCTCCACCACAATAACAATAAAATTATTTCAAAAATTATATATATTATAATATACATTGAAAATTGAAGAATATGCTCTGTCTTTATCTAATATAATCCTGAAATATAATAAATTTTAGTAGTTTATTATTTAATTTTTATTTTAATTTTTACCACACCACCACCTCCGTCCAGATTTTCCAATCTTAAAATATGGTCACCTTAGTTTTGCATAACCATGAAATAATTAAAGCTTTTTAACTGAACTCACTATCAAGTAATGCCTACATGTGAATTTTTAATAGTTTTTGAGAAAACATTAGACATAGAAAATAGATATATACACATACATACAGACATTTTTTTGTAAATAGTCAAAACGTGCTCAGGGGACCCCAAAAGATGCATTTTCATCAATTTCAGAAAAACTTTTTTCTTCACAATCACAATACAACAATACATTGTCATACTACGTATGATAATGTAAAAAAAACTGATTTCTTCAAAAATTCTTGTAAATTCTTTGATTTTTGAAAAATATAAAAATTTTAAATGCTTGAAAAATATTGAAAAACTTATGATTTATTTTTTCAAGAACTCTTCAAAGTTTATTAAAAACACTGATAATTCACAAAAAATTCAGACCAATGAAATATCTAAAAAAAAATTTTCAAACGTTTAAAAAATTCATTTATTCATTCTTAAAAAAAAATCCTTGAAAAAGTAAGGATTTTTCTTTATGAAATTTATAAACTATAAAAATTCTCAAAAATGAAAACAAAGCTGACAGATCATTTTTTTAAACAAAACAATGATTCTTAAAACAATCGTAGAAAATATTACTTTTAAAGATTTTTGGCAATTCTTTAAATTTTTATATGTTAATTTTTTTTCTATATTTTTTATTTAGTTTTATCAAAAATAATTGAAATCTGGATTAAATATCATTAAATTTTAATGAATTGTCGTTTAATTCGATTAAACTTTCATTAAATTTTACCATAATTTCATTAATTGTAACAGTAAATCATTGAGTTTCGCATAAATCAATAAATGCCATTGCATTTTTATTAAAATTTTATATTATTTCTTAGCATTGCTTAGAAACCATTGACTTTTAACAAAATTTCATTGTATTTTCCAGTATTTTTTGAGTTTTAATAAAATATATGAATTACTTAGTGAAACAAGTAACAATGAGTCAAAAGTACATCTTATTTCAAAATATTTTACATGAAATGCTTTTGACTTTTGAAATTTCATTCAAATTGTTGAATAGGTCTTGTTGATTTTTTTTGTGAACTCTCATTGAATTTTTACAATAATATCATTGAATGCTGACAAAGTTTTAACCAATTTTTGATCAATTTAATTTAATTTTGAAAAAATTATTAAATTTCATATAAATATTATTAAATTTTAATGAATTTTAATTAGATTTGTGTAAAAATTTATTGAATTCTTCTAGAAATCATTTAATTTTAATAAAATTTCATTAAACATCACAATAAATCATCGAGTTTTGCAAAAACCAAAGAATTTTGATGGAATTTCGTTTAAACTTGTTTTTCGATTGAATTTGTCTAGAAATCAGTGATTGATATTTTAAAATAATCGTTAAATTTCTATAAAAATTCATATTGATTTTTCATATTATTTTCACTAAATCATCGACTTTTGTTAAAATGTAATTGAAATGATTAATATACTGCTGCAAATTCTAAAATTAAATTTAGTTTTTGTAAAATCTCATTGTTATTTATAAACTTTTTTTTTTATCAAATTCATTGTTTTTTTTAAATAAATTGCTGAGTTTTTATGAATTTTCATTAAAAATTGCAATAAATTGTTCAATTTTGTATATAGCAATTGTTAATAAATCATCGAGTTTTTATTAAATTTAATTTTGCAAAATTGATTTTGTAAATTGGAGACATTCAAATAAAAAATATTTTTTGCAAATTTCTTTTGAAATTCAATTTGAGAAAATAATGCAACAATAAAAGTAACATTTTGGGCTAGGAAATAGGCAGATTTTATAATTTTTACAAGGGTATGAAATTAAATGAAAATATTTTGATTTTATACAAAAGAATATAATTTTCAGAAGTATAAAAAATAATAGAGAATTTAAAAAATTTAATTTTTGCGATTCTTGTTTGAAAAATAAAATTTTGAGCCACAAAATCTTAATTTTTTATCATTTATTTCTGAAATTTATTGAAAATACACATAAATGTTTGCTGATAAAATAAAATAAATTTTTGAAAGGAAATATTTTTTTAAAAAATTTCGAAATAGATAATTTTGTGGATCAAATGGCAATTTTAAATATTTAATTGTCACATTGGACATTGTTTGTAATTTTATTGTTGTGAAATTTAAAAAAATGTCCAAAAAGTAAAAAAATTGGTAAAAAAAGTGAAAACCTGTCAAAAAGTCGAAAATTTTCTTTTTATTAATAAATTTTTTTAGCTTTAACCGTCAAGGATTGGTTAGACCCAGTTTTAGTCGGTTAAAGCCGGGAGCATTGTGAACTCTGCGGGCTTTAGCCACAGAGTGTTGGTAATCCCCGCTTTTATCGGTTAAATCTAGATTTACCCTTCATTCTTGCTTTAACTGCAACATACATATATAATGTTCATTGGTTCCTGCAATAAAGATAGTTTAATCCAAATGTGTTGCCGTACGCACTCATTGAATATTCTCTCATAACGGCGAAATGTATCGGTGTGTTCATCATTTTCCCTGGCAACCCTGCGCCCACCACCAGGCTGCGCTCGCACACTATTTATGCAACATCCCTTTGCAAAAAGGGAATAACCTACATGAGTTTTATTATGTATTTGCAGAGTGATTGGTTGCTTCCGCTCACTTGACTTGAAATGGAGAAATTTGATTGAATTTTTATTTAAGCAAAAAAATGTCATTATTTAAATTTATCAAGATGATGTATTTGACATGTGTAACGTTTGTTCTTGGTGATGGTAGATTTTAGATTAGGCATACAGCTTCTTGGGATAATATTGAGTTTATTGTAATTCTTAATGAGGCCGCCAGTCTAACATCTTAGGCTACTCTTCATGATTTATTGTAACAACTTTACATCAACATCTTAAGTTCAACTAAGACTCTCTCGGGTTACGACTTAGACTGACTTGACTGTTAAAAATTAGTACTATTTTTTTGACTGCTCTCGAAGGCTGCATGTGTGAAATAGTATTAATTGTAATTGTTATTTGTTACTAAAATAACTCTTTCTTAGTTATTTTCTGCATTACATTTTATTTTATTAACAATTGAATTGCTATTAAAATATCAATTTGTCCACGAGGTGTAATGAACCTTATGGGGCCATCAAACATGACTTCACCTATACAAAAAATACGTTTTAGAAATGGAATAAATATTTAAGCACATAAATATAATTAACTTTTATTTGGCTACGCATGTGTAACTAAATAACAATCTAACCAATTAAACACCAACTATTAACATCTTAAAATAATTTTTCATTTAAACTATCGATAGCTTCTTTCATTATTTAGTGGAATATAATCATCATATCATCTATGAATATACAGAAAAAATAAACTCACACAGAGTGATAGTACCGGACCATCATCCTATTATTTACACATGTGTATTTACAAATGATTTTACAATACTGCCAGAGCAAAAAAATATATAATATATATTTAATATATATGTGTAACACCTAAAAAGAACAAAAAAACAAGAATCTCACAATCATCGAACAATCTACCTGAATCTTTTTTTGATGAGTTTTTTTTTTGTATGTATTGTCACCGTCTAGTTTTTTAAGCCTTATATACAAATCAATCAATTAAAAATTACAGCTAAATTTTTTTATTTGGGGGGGAGGCGGATAAAATTAATTATGTAATTATCTTTCATTTGTGCTTATCAAACCGACGTTAGTACGATTTTTTTTATTTTTAAAATGGAAACTTAATGAACTTAAAAGGAAAAGGGAAATGTGTTTTCGTGTGAGTACTGCACATTTATATCTTGGAATCAATCATGTCAACATTTATCTTATAGTAGACGTACGGGTAGTATTCTGACTGGCCAAAACCCAGGCCGGGAATATCAACATTCTGAAATTGCATTAATAAAATATATCATCATTTGCAAAAGATGCGGTCTACTTACATCAAAGTTGCCGGAGCCTTGCAGGGCGCTGCTATCCAGATGCCCGTACAGCTGATTCAGGACATCCCTTAACCTCTTCGACGTTTTTTTGTTTGGGTGGATGAGGATCGCTTGGAAATTCACAGGTAGACCATATCTTTATTTATTAGGAAATAAAATCAATTATATTATTGTCGAGTTTCAAGATTCATACATATTATGATGTAAAAACTAGGATTTTTATGAAAATTGCGATTTTGACTATTAAAATGGGATTTTAAAAGGATGAAGTAGTGATTTCTACACTTCAAATTACATGTTTTCTTCTTCAAAACTAGGATTTTGCAAAAAAATAGTGATTGATGGATTTTTTGTGTATTTATGTATGTTAAGTCTATCAAATAAATATTGATTTCTCTCTCTAGTGAATTTATCTATTAACTTAATGATTTTTGCAAATAAAAAAATAATTTTTACCTTTAAAAACATAGTTTCATGTAAAAAAAAATATCATTTCACTTGGAATTACGTTTTTGTGAGAAATGGTGATTAAATTATTAAAATAGTGTATTTTCCAAATGAGATATTACTTGTGACATTTTAAAATAACTGTTTTATTTCAAATCATGCAATTTCAACAGTAAAAACTAGGATTTTATAAAAATAGTGATTTTGGTTATTAAAATGGTGATTTTGAGGAGATGATTTTTAGACTTCAAAATTCAGATGAACCTCCGTATATATGGGTGGTCCTGAACGTGTTAAAAGAACAAATTTATGAAACTAGACAAATTTGATTTGCTATTCTATTTCTGTATTTGCAAAATGTACAAAATATAAAAAGAAAATCTGGTGAACTGGTTGTCTGAAAAAATATTGATTGCACTAGTCTCAAATGTTTGTGTGGAAACAGATTCCAATGATGCAAATCAAATTTCTTTTTTGAAAAAAAAAATATATATATACGCATATATTGTAAAAACGTTTGCATATTTTGCAAAAATTAAAGCATATTTCACACTTTTTACTTGCATATATTCCGTTCTGTATTAATAATTAAGACTTAAGCACTTAACTTGATTATGAGCTAAGTTTTTATTTTGTGCAGAATATAACATTTTACTTGCATACATAAATTAATCAAAAAAGTATTTTTTAAACTAACCTTAATACAGATTCCACAAATACCCTGAGTGCTTTCACATGGATCCAAGCACAGAAACATTCACTGAAATTAACTTTCAACCATCTAACTAGGGGACCCTGGAATTAACAAATAACAGACAACATAATCGAAATTGATTTACAACGATTCTTACAAACTGCTTCTTCTTATCGGTGACCAGTTTAGTAATCTCGTTTTTGCCAGCTGCCAATTCCTCCTCATTGTAAGTAAATTCCCTCACGATGAACTTCTTCTCCCTAGCATGCAACTTAAACTCTTCAACAACCTTCTTAAACAAGGACACGGTGAACAATCCGTATTCAGAATCCTGCACGATCAATTGTGTCGAACGTGGAACTATCATGTCCGTCAATTTCTCGTAGTGCGCTTGCCAATCATTGAAGGCGGCCCTGTAAAATTTTTATATTTTAAAATACGTCCGTTCGATGTGCTCAATTGATTGTGTATTACTTGGGGACAATTACTAGCAGAGTAGTGAGGTATTCGGAATCCAAAATGAAGTGCTCCTTTTTCACTAGATCTGCCAAGTTGCGAGTCAAAAGACTTCCACTGTAAATAAATAATATAATTACATTTATTTTTATATTTGTTTACCGCATCGCCATTTATGGGCACTAGTATTAGTGTGCGTGCAGGCTTCTTGTTACTTTCATCAATTGTAAGCCAGGATTATTGATGAAAGTGTTGTTAATTTGAGCACAACAAAGAATGGCATATCAGGCGAATAAATATTTTCTTTAAACTGGATTTGAACCCGCAACTTATGTCAGTGAAAGACAAGTCTGGCTCCTGGTTGCTCAAAATAATTTTATTATGTTAATTTGCTTCAATAGGGGAGATTTGAGTAAAATATACAATCAAAAAATTTTTTTTTGTACAGAAATGCAGAGAGGATTAATATATTTTTACTGATTAAATACAGAAATATATTTGAAAGGAGAAAAATTATTAATGGAAATAAATACATACGTTTGCTTCTTCTCAAGATTCTGCAGACTGCCTTTCAAATTATTATAAGCAGTACTTTTAGTTTTCAAATCGGCATCGATCTGCCCGACCTGCTTGCTTATAATATCGGCGATATTCCTCAAGCTCTGCTTAATCGGGTATTTAGCAATGTCCCACTGGAAACGTGTGATGTAGCTCGGCAAGTCGCCTGCAAAAACGTAACTCGAATTACATAAACGAATTGACGGCGCACATTACAACACATTTCGACTTTTATACACAGGGAGCACAATACGATGGTCCTAAAATATGAATAAAAAATAAAATAAAAAACGAAAGAACAAAAAAATAAATAGATAAAAATTGGGTGCTTCTAGGTAAAAAATATGTTTATGAGAGGTAGAGAGTATAAAAGAGAGAGAGAAAATATACAGCACGCTACTGACAAGAAGCCTGGTGAGAGGTGTGGTGGCAACACTGGCACAAGTGAGGCAGTGCATTACGGCCACTGACCTAGCCCTAGCCGTTGGTACATCATGGTCGCAATATGACTCTTGCCTTTGTTCGTGTTACACGTTGCTGTATTGACGTTCAAGTTATTATTTAAGAGATCGGGGCTGAAGCCGGGATGCATCACATTCATATTAGCATCGGGCGGCCTGCCACGTCTTCCTCCCACCAGGAAATCATTGCAACCTTTAAGCCATGAATGGTGGCCGTGGTGGTGCTCTGGTGGCTTTCGATTTACTACATTTGCGTTTACCTCTTTAGCTGAAATTAACACAAAATACGGCAAGAATATTGTTTCACCACTCTTTGAGGCAATACAAAACAAGAAAAAAAGAAGTATATCAGTTTCAAAATTGTTAATGGGTTTGTTTGATTACAGTCCATCTAATTTTGATGCATGTTTGAAGGATCTATTGCACAGACTGTGAAGATACCGTGTTTCCCCGAATAAAAGACCTGGTTTTATATTATTTTTGCGCCCAGAAAACGTACAAAGGCTTATTATCGAGGTAGAGCTTACACTTTTATAGTAAAACCCTACAAAGTAAAGCAGACAGCTTTGAATGCATTCATTTTTACTAGGTCTTATTTTTAGAACATATTTTTGGAGAAACACAGTACTTGCAGCAGAGTGAGAATGATAGGGACTATATTTGTGTTATCTCCTGTTATTCTCACTCTGCCACAATTGCAGCAGTCTTTGTAGTAGATCCTCCAGGTATTCAGTGAAATAAGATTGACTATAAATGGTTTATAATTATTATACATATACAGGGCAAAGAAAAAAAATAAAACAATACTGGATAAACGAAAAGCTAAGCCTTTTCAAGAATATTATTACATAAAACAAATCTATAAATATAAAATCAAGCTTCATGAACTAATCAATATAAGTAATAGGTGTATTAAAATTTAAGCAGCAATTGTAAATTAGGAAAGTATATATATAAAAATTTTGTTTCTTCAAACAATTGTAGCAATATTTTTAAATGGATAATATAGTTTTATTTCACTCTTAAAATGTGTCTTTATGAATAAGAAAAATGTTGCTTGTTACTTCTCAAGCAGACAAATCAGACATGTTTCTTAAATTATTTCAGATATCAAGATTTCTATTTTAGTTTCAAACAAATAATTACTGCCACTCTTGAACATTCACTTGATGTAGATCACAATGAAATTGTTGTAACAAAATGAAAGCGGCAAAAGCAGAGCTATTAATAACATTATTTATAATACCAATATTATACAAAATAGCATTTTACAGCTTCATAATACTATAAAGGCAGGGGTTCCTAAACTATAGTAATGAACTACAATTTAAATAGACATTTATTAAAAGACAAAATCATTATACATAGTGGCCACAGGGAATTCTGGCAGGTAGTTGGATAGTATTTTATTAGCTCCGCTTGTTCATTCTCAGGTGCTTTGCAAAAATAAATGCATCTTAAAAATTGAATACTTTTTGAATATGAATCAAAAATAGAGCAAAAATGAAAAATAAACACAAGCAATGCAGCGAGATTAGTACACAATGTCAGTCAAAACAAAAATGAGTATAAATGTTACCCAATGTGCACAGCTGCTAGAGTGAAAATATTGGACTTTAGTACCCGCCAGAAATCAGATTGGTCACTACAATGAATTCTTAGAAATTCAATGAATTCATACAAATACCTTAATAAAATTTCTAAGATCTATTTTTATTTCATTTTGATGAAAAAAATTTGGAATATATTAATTCATCGAATGTATATTATTTTTGTGGAGTTTCAAGAATAATTTGGTGATTTAAAGTTCTACAGTAATTTTAATTGAAAACAATACATAGAGTAGCTTTGGTTAAGCTCTCGAGTTCTCATTCGAAGTCATGCAATACATGCCCCACATGGTTTCATAGCACTTCCTATTATTGTATCATTCTCTCACTCACCAAATCAACCGAAGAATTACCTATGTATTGTTTTCAATGCTAGAACATATTAGATGTTTTGGTTCTAGTACGACAGTTTACATAAAAATAACTTTGGAACATGTACCTGAACAAAGCTTATTAATCACATCTATAATCAAGGAAAATAAATGGATAAGTGTATACAAATAACACAACTTATCCATGTATTCCCGTGACCTCAGATATATACTAATATAATAATATAGAAGCAACATTTTCTGATAGCCGATAAAAATAATATTTATACATATAAATTATGCAAAGAATTATAGAAATGAAACTTACTATTATTAGCCATCAAGTTCTCCTGCAACTTGTCCTTCTGATCCTCGAGGACATCTCCCAAATAGGCAGCAACTTTCCTCGTTATTTGCTCAACAAATCCATCCAACTTTCCTAGATCATCAGATAAACCCACTAGTTGATCTAGTGTGCCCACCTAAAAATTTAAATATTTATAGAACTATTTATTGCAATAAATATATTTATTTACTGACAGATGGTGAAACATACGATTTGAATTTTGAATTATTAATAAAGGATGCATATGCAATGTTGCAATGACAGTTTCAATATCTGAAATGGCATTTTCAATGGTTGAAATAAAATCGTTGAGGCTAAAATGACATTTTGACAGTCAAAACGACAGTTTTTTTACTGTTGAAATAACATTTTCTATGGTTGAAATTAAATTTTTGATTTTTATATTAGAAATAACATTTTTGACAGTTAAAAAACACATTTTGACGGTTGAAATAACAATTTTGACAGCAAAATTAAACTTTTTTAACTGTATTATGCTGAAATCATTTCTGATTTTATAATGACAATTTAATAGTTGAAACTCCATATTTTAGAGTTTTTTATAGTCCATACGACATTTTTTATATCTGAAATGACCTTTTGATATTGAAATGACATTTCTGGCATCTGAAGTGGCATTATGACAGTTGAAATTAGTGGTTGTTGAAATAATTTCTGATTTTATAATATCATTTTAATAGTTGAAACATCGTTTTTTATTTTTATAGTCTATACAATATTTTTTAATGGTTGAAAATACATTTTTGATGATTGAAATGAAATTTGTGATATTGTATTGACATTTTCGTCATCTGAAATTATTTTTTTTTTAAGTTGAAATGTAATTTTTGACATCTGAAGTGACATTTTGATAGTTGAAATTACTGATTTGATGTTTGAAATAATTTCGGTCATTTTAATAGTTGAAATGGCCTTTTTAAAAGTTCAAGTTCATCTGACTTTTTTATGGTAAAAATTTGATTTTTGATGTTGGATTGCCATGTTAGACATCTAAAATTGAATCTGTGATGCTGAAATTATATTTTTAATAATTTAAATGACATTTCTGACAATTGAAATAGCAATTTTCATAACGAAATAAAAAAAATAATTTTATAGTGACATTTTAATAGCAGTTTTTAAAGTAAAATTGCATTTTTCAGAATAAAAATTACTGCTTTGACATTTTATTAGTAAAATAGCATTTTTGACAGTTGAACATACATTTGTTAAAGCCGATGTGATTTTTTTGTTGAAACGATATTTTCGGCAGTTAAAATAGCAATTTTTGACAGCATAGTTACAAAATAACTTTTTCAATTTTAAAATTATTTCTGATTTTGTAATGACATTTTAATAGCTAAAACAGCATTTTTGACAGTAGAAATTACAATTTTGTTTATTGAAATGAAATGTTTGATGCTGCAATTACATTTTTGACATCTGAAATAGCATTTTTGATGTTGAAATGGCATTTTTATCATTGAAACCACATTTTTGACAATTTTGACAGTAAAATTACATGTGAAGTGTAGCATGTTTGCCAATGAAAGTACTGCCTTGATGCTGAAATAATTTTCGATTTTATAATGACATTTTAATGACTGAAATTACTTTTTAACAGTTGAACTCATATTTATAGTTAAAATTAAATTTTTGATGTTGCAATTACATTTTCGACATTTAAAATGACATGACGTTTTTGACCGTTGTGATAGCGATTTTGATAGCAAAATAAAAATTTTGACAATTAAAATCTCTGTTTTATGTTTATAGTTTTCGATTTAATAATGACATTTAATTTCTGAAATACACTTTAAGTAACAAATTTCGTGGAAAGGGAATACTAATATATTATATTTTATTGTATCGCAACTGTAGTTCTTCAAGAGATTTTTTTCTATTTAAACTTATTCTAGCTAAGTAATCAAAGCATACCCTTCTTACTCCAAAAATTACGCAGTTTAAGTTGGACTAATTCTCTTGTAATTTTTTATTTTTGCAATAAAAAATATAAATTGGTGACGTTGAGACTCACTACATTACAGGATTTCAATAATTTCCTCTATTAATTATGCATTTTTTTCTGCTAGTAGATATCGAAGTTTATGCATTTCCATGAAACTTTTCGTTAAAATATGCAAATAAATCAAATTTTGCATAATAAAGCATAATATACAGAATATACAATGCGCATAAAATTTAATGTTGAAAACATTTTGATTTCTTTATTTATTCCGCGTCGTATTTTTTACAATAATAATAATTAAACATAATATTAATAATTGACACTCATTATTTATAATAATCTAACCTTTTTGTATGTATCACTAATCCTAATTACACTTCTGTTAATTCTTATGTTCCTTTCTGTTAAATTAACCACACATAGTTTTTACTAAAATAATTATAATGAAAAAAGAATTGAAAACGGAACACCATCACTATATTGTTTTTGTTGCATGTCGAAATAAAAGTATAATAATAATTTATTTTAAATTAAAACTACTTGCTCTTTCTTTTAGTACTTAATGGAACTAGAGCATTTATATGGTTTAGAAATCACAATAATTGAGATATTTTTTGTAGGTAAGTGCAATTTTGATTATTCACAGCAGAATGAAAGCGCACTTCTTTATACATTTCTTGCTTAAAACAAAAGTGTACGTGCTGTACACTCGCAGAAATTTCCAATTAATCATTTTTATCGCAAAATTGGAGCATTCAGCACCAATAATTATAAGTTCGCGTGAGAATAAAATACCTGGATATTGTAGCAATTAATCTAATCAAAGTCTGTGCACGTGAGCAGGAATAATGTTCCGCCAGAGCGTATGTGTTGAATAAGTGAATTGCCGGCTGCTCGCCTTTTTTACATGTATTTAGCGCAAATTGCTGTTTGCATCGCGCAAAAAAAGTAAATGGCCAGTTCCGAGCTTATTATTAATATAATAATCGAGATTTTTTGCATTTTTTTTATCGGTGCACTTTCAGCGTTATCGATTCTACATTTTTATCAGAGTGTGAAAAGCGGATTTCTCTGGCGATCTCGTGGGAATTTATAATTTCCTTTCTAATAAATTAACAAATTGTTTGTAAATTGCTACCCATTAGACCCTTATAATTTAAAATTCATCTTTCTGCCTACGTGCTGGTAGTAATTTTACCTATCGCGCATGGTTGCACCATTTAAAGAATTATGATTGATTATAACATACATAATATATTCAGTGTTTGAATTATATTTAATTAAATAGAATTTAAATAGGTATATAAATAATTTCAATTTAATTATAAATTTCAGTAACGCATACGGTATTATTTCGAAATCATTATAATAAAAAATCAAATAATTTAGGAAAATTTCAATGAATTTATAAGAACTCGTATTAATCGTATTATTTAGTTAATTTCAATAAATTTCAAACAATATTAATTAATCTCGGAGAACTGATGGAAGTTTGAATTATTTTAATGTAAGGTTGTCAGCGTCCGGGTTTTCCCGGACATGTTCTCGTTTTTAGGATATTGAGGAACCGGCGGTGGAGATTTTGATTTTTTCTAGGATTTAGAAATTGTTTAAACATCGATTTTCCATTTTGAATACTATTTTTTGTGCGTTATTATTACATGGACAGACATTTCAACGCTTATTTAAAAAAAACAGTTTATTTCGATTTTCAACACAAAATGAATGATAGAAAGTTTTAAAGAAATTTGCAAAATATAAATAAAATTATATTTATAAAAAAAAAAAAATTTTTGTCATTTTGTCTTGAAAACTCAAATTTTGACAACGTGTTCGTTAATTTTCATTTCAAAGTTTCAATTTGATTGGATTTTACAGAATGGAAATGATCAAAAATTAATTTTACAGTAAATTGCAAAGTATTGATCAAATAAATAAATTAAAAATAGAATTTTGCAATTTTTTTTAAGACTGCTTGGTCAAAATTATTTACATATTTAATATTTTGAAACAAAAATGCAAAATATCGATTAAATTCATAAATCTGAAAGTAGTATTTATTAATTAAACGTGTTGATAATTTCTTAAGAAGTGCGAAGCAATTTTATAGAAAATATTAATAAAAAAGTGTGCTTTGACAAAAAAATAATTTCGGAATATAGTTTTTATAATATTTTTACTTGTTTAATGGTCAATTTTCTCTATGAAATGGGCGTGCTTTTATATCTCAACAAATTTAAAAAACCTAGTCAACTTGCTCAAAATGTTATTAATATGAATAGGTGATTCAAATAGAGAAGAACCTATGCGCGAAATAATGTTGGTTGCTTAGTGACAGTGGTGTAGATTTTTAATTGAAAAGGGGACGATAGCTGTTCACTTTACAACAGGTTTAGTACATATTATTGCAACATTGTGCACCGACCGTAATTTAAAATCAACCAAAGCCAA
>JARJED010302182.1:0-10588 GCA_030264515.1 Sepedophilus sp. GC000190 | reverse complement strand
CTAAGTTATGTACTTACTTCACCATTGTGTGTGGTTCACAAGAGCCTATTTATAGACACAAAAATATAATAAAATTGGGGTCAATTTCCGCATTTTGCTGATATCGAGATTCATATTACAAACATTTACGTAAGTTTCTTACTATGCCATGCCAGTGTAAAGAAATCAGAAGGTGAATTTTTTAGATAAGATTTTTTTTTTGTTAACTGCAGTTTTTTGTTTTACATATATTTTTATTTTTAATAAAAATTGATGAATTTAAAAAATTGTAATTAGTTTTAAAAAGTTTTCGGAACGTAACCCCCCATTTTGTATTGCTTCTTAGTCTCCTATAACACGGTTTTACACAACACGCAATTTTCTAGGAACCTATCTACCGTGTTATAGGAGGGGTACACTAACAAAACTACTCGAGTTTTGACTCTTTAAGGTAATTTACAAGTGAATTGGTACATTTATAAATCATTGCTACAACAACCGTGTAGGGATATATTTTTACATTTATTGTTTTATTGCCCAGCTCCACTACTGTTATTATAGCAACAATTTACATATGTACCCATTCACATGAAAATGACCTTAAAAAATCGAAACTTGAGTCGTTTTGTCAGTGTGCAAATTTTTTATTTCGTACTGATAAAGAGGTAGAAAAAACATAGAATATTATTTTATTTTGTAATAATGAACTACCACAGAACGGTCGCCACCATCCAATTGATTAAAAATCTTGTATCCCTCCTCCTCAATAGGGGAATTATATGCCAAATCTCTTAGATTCCCGGTAACACTAATGACATCTATCAATCTTGAAAACGACTTCAAAGGAAAATACTACAATTGAATTCTATCTGAATTTAGCTGATTACTCTGGTCACATAAATTTAAATATTTACACAAACGACATTATGTAACTTCTAAAATCCAAATGCGAACGGGTCATTGTTCCATTGCATTTCACCTTTTTTGCATCAAGGCACTTGAAAGTCCCAACTGTGAGTGTCTGAAGATACAGACTTGAAAACATTTAAATACCAAAGGGGGAAAGGTCATAAAATAGTTGATTTAATGGTTTCATGTTCCTTAAAACTTAACTTAAAGCTCTATGTTTCTGTGAAATCGTGTTGGGAAAGAAAAGGGAGGGATATAGGATGTGACACTACAGAGTTTTGACATGGAAGGGAAACAATAGGAATTTATGCTGTTTTTTTTTTTCAGTTTTTCAACTATTTACTTTTTGTGACATTCTTCCTTTTCTCTGTTTGATCTTCATTTGTTTTTCAAATACCCCAAGACACAATAACTGTCAAAAGAACATGTACCTAGAATTCTATGTTTGTGGGTATGTCCAATGTACTGGGTAATCTTAATGACAAGACCATATCTCTTATTGGCCAATTTCTAAAATGTAACAATACAAAAACATACGAAACCTTCTATCATCCTCTGCAAACTTATTCTTTTGCTTAAATTCGAATGTGCATGATAAGCTCATACTCTAACAATTTCAATTTTCACGCGTCAACCAAAGACAATCAAGTCAGTTAAATGGACTTCTGGGCTTGGATTAATAAATTTATTTTAACCTGAAAACCTATTGATATTTATGAAACTAGTTTCTGTGAAAGATCCAGAAGGGCATATCAATCCAGTTAGAAGAAAATATGTGTATGTGACTTTTGTATTCTTAAATGGTATGGAATATTATATAAAGAAAGCAAACTGACTTTCAATACTAATGTTTATATACAAAATATTAAAAATGTCCTTGAAAGTGACGGGGGAAATTACTATAAGTTTCTGTTTGCCAAAAATTAAAATTTAGAGAAACATTGATAATTACAGCAAGAATATTCGTCCAGCTAATAATTGAGGAGTTGGTTGGAAGAACCGCACTTCCCAAAAAGTGCCCTTTTTTCGTAAAGGTTCCTTGTTTCACGTAATGTGTAAAAATTATGTTAATATGTGTCTCACAATCGGGTCTGTCAAATAAAAAAAATGAAAGCTCCACAAGTCAAATCTTTAACAGCTATATGTCAGAACAACTGAGAATGTAAATCTCCATGACTGACTTTATCGTTTCACTAAAGAGTTGTATAAAAACAATTGGGGGGGGGGGGGGGTGGTTTGGATTACGAGACTTCAAACATTTTTAAAATATCCCTCGAACATTAATAAATTTTTTTAATTTTAAAAACTTCCTCAAGCACGTTTCTTTTTGATAAGAACCCCCGGCCTACGGCCTCGAGTTTTTATTGAACAACGTGCTTTCGGAAACATATAAAATTATTTCGTAATCATCATTGTCCTTGGGATATTACAGCTGATAATACTCTATGCGAATTCTGTTGCTCTTATCTGAATTTGAAATGTTCAATATTGGTGTGCTTATAGCGGGCGCTGCCAACCATATACCATGATGGGATGTCAGTTTTTAACCTGTTTGTTGGTAGTAATATACATCAAGTATAAATACATAGTATAATGCTCGAAGTTAGTATTGCAGTATTATTTGTTGACTCTCACTTAGTAATAAACAGCAAAACGAACACAAAGAACAATTCTGGGTACAATAGCTATTCATTAATCATCCTCATTATCATCACATCATTAACACACCCCAATCCCGAGCATTACATTCCCTGATTCAAATAATAATCCGCTAAATATAAATAAACCAGTATGGTGTGTACAAGGGATGAAAACATAAAAAAAAAAAAATTACAGTACACAACACCAATACACAAGCAACACTATCCT
Organism: Sepedophilus sp. GC000190; assembly: GCA_030264515.1. Taxonomy (NCBI): domain Eukaryota; kingdom Metazoa; phylum Arthropoda; class Insecta; order Coleoptera; family Staphylinidae; genus Sepedophilus; species Sepedophilus sp. GC000190. The sequence goes on along the minus strand of JARJED010302182.1, from coordinate 7,831 downwards.
ATCAGCAGTAGTTCTCAATAATGACACTTGATATCACCTCGGTTCATTTCATTCGCCTATATGCTATCAAGTCAGTGAGATTTACATAGGCATAATATGTGTTATTATTTCAAACTACAAGCAAATTTATTTGCTAATACATACATGTACTAAATATAAGCTTTTTTATAATACCAGTTGTAAAATTTTATAAAAGTCTACAGAAAATTACTTTCAAAATATATTTCTTTTACTCAATATCTGTCCAATGTTTTTTTAAATAATGATTTTTTCCACTGTTCACATTAATTCTCACTTGTGTTGAGTAAAAGGAATTATAAAAAGGCTCAACCACGGTTGATCGGGCGAAATGTAGATGGTGCCACTGTATCGGCGTCATCCTTTCACAGTATAGAAAGTGGGATACCAATACCCGATAATTTTTGTACCCAGGTACCTGAAAGAAAAACGCGGGTATCTACCCGTTACCCGAAAATTACCCGTTACCCGATAACAAAATAATACCCAATAATTAATTCTCTATAATTACTCAAATCAATATTTATCTTATAAATATATGATGGAATGTTCTAAAACAGAAATAATTAAAGTTGGTTCAACATATTTCATATAGAAGTTTAGAACTACAAGAATTATTATTTATAGTAAATAAAGCCAGTTTATTTATCGGGTTTTCGAGAATATATCGGGTATTTTTCAGGTTTTCGGGTAATTATAGGGTAATGGGTACAGAAAGATTACTCGGGTCCATCTTTTTATCGGGTACCTGGGTACCCATCGGTATCCCTAGTAGAAAGTAAGTAAGCATAAACTTCGCAAACATGTCTTATTATTGTGCTTCTTTGTATATTCTAACATTTCACTAACTATGGGGGGTAATTACTTTCTGTGCTGCAAAAAAGTACTGCCGAATGCGGTGGTGCCATCTACATGTCGCCCGATAAATGGTTGTGCCGTTCTATATTCTTTCACTCAAGTCTATTTAGAGTAACCTGTACTTTTTCAAAAGACCTGTTACTCTAATTGTATAAAATTTCATTAAAAAAACAACGAATCTTTATGAGGAAATAAATTGTATTACCTCTTTCATATCAATTGCAAGTAAGAATCATTAAATAGGCATCTGATCAAATATATATATAGATTGACTAATCTTTTGTTCTTCTTTGAAAAATGTATAATAAAAGTACACAATTCATAATTATTATTGTAATGTATTACAAGATGCTGTGATTGAGAATACAATGAATAGTTTTTTTTTTAATCAATAGATTTATGTTTCTAATATAGAGTAAACATTCATTAATAGCATTGAACTTTGTAAGGAAACATTCGTGCTCTTGACATTTCCCATGGCAACATGAAAATCAGCGCCATTTGTTGCCCGAGGTGAGAATTTAACATGCGCAAAATCAAATTTTGAAAATAGGTTTTCACAGTTTTTTAAGCCAAAGTAGATAGTATTTTTATAGATTTTTTATTGAAGTTATTTTTGAAACATTTATAAAGGCCATGATGGGCTTGTGAACATGATATTCAAATTTTGATATTGTAATAATAAATTTTTATTCAGTTTGGTCGTATTTGATTTAGAACGATGTGACAAACATAAATTAGTCATTTTTGAAATGAGACTAATCTAACATCAGTACTGCCAACATAATAAAAAAATGATTGATGTTTCTCACCTCCGGTGCTAGGTGCACATTAATGCTATTTTTTGACCGAAGTTGGATGTATTATCATCTTACATTATTTGCTAATAGGTATATGAAACATTTAATAGATTATTTTTAATTATCAAGTTCGCAAAACATGTGAAAAACTCCGTAATAGAAAATTGAGTGGTGGCCACACTTCCAATTTTTTTTTAATTGCTATCCTATACTTGGTGTTCCTATCATTTGTATAAAACAAGTTAATACTCAAGGCATTTTTTGGAGATGCAATATTTTTAAATATTTGAAATAATTGTTTTCGAGTGTCTAAATGGTGACGTCACTAACGAAAATATTTCAATTATTTTGAAACATCCCGGCTAGGTACTTTCAAAAGAAAAGTGAAGGGTGGGAATAAAATAAACCCGCCAATTTATGTACTGAAACCTAACCCCATTCTCATTCATTTATATGTGTTGTGGGAAGCCATTATTGAGTGTAACCAATTTTTGCTATGATGATTTGTATTATTGCAACGTGATTTCCTTCATCAAAGTATGATTGCAATAATTACAAATTTTGGTGCGGTTTTTCTTCAAAAGAGAATTGTAAGCAATAACTTCTTGTTAATGTAATTAAGAACACTAACAATAAATATTATTTATTTTAGCATAAAGGCGCCCATACTTCATACCTGGATATATTCATTATTTTAAAACTGATGGTATGAACTATGCACGCCTTTATGCCAAAAATATAATATTTATTGTTATATAATCTTCTTAATTGCTGTAACAAGTATGTAGTGCACATATTTTACAACAAACAATAAACACAAACTAAAATTGCCTATATGTGGTTACTGGTTATTTGTTGCACTCTTTGGTTTATAGTTGATAACTGACAGTAGTTAAACATATCATTTTTTGGCAATAGCTCCATCTATGTCAATCATTAAAATATTTAAAACCCCAAGGTAGAAATAATTTCTACACCAAAAAAAAAAACCTAAAGCCTTTTTTTCACAAATACCTCTTCTTGACAGTAAGGAATTTAACATGAAATATGACATACCAATACTACAGTTGTCATTATTGTAATGATCTTCATTTTACAATTCCTCCAGTCAATCTTAACAGATGTACTCATTTCTCCAGTGGCTTGTAGTCCATGGAAGCTGTGGAAGCACCGCTTCCTCTGTATTTTCTAAAATATAAATAGTAATGCTTACTTATAAATAGTTTATTTGAAAAAATAAAAACAGAAAAATAAGATATAAGATACAAAGACTGTACGTAAGTTGTTAACCATATGATAACAGTCGCTGGGTGAAAAAAGCTGATCAGAGCTGATTCATATATGCATGGAATATTTCGCATGGAAGCGCTATATTGTTAAATACGTGAATACGGCAAAAATATTTTCGTCGTGTAAAGTAACCAGAATTCGTGCATACACTTTAGAGAGTACCACGGCTTAGCTTGTGGATGCTGCATACCAAAATATCGCATAATGCTTATATTGATTCTATCCCTTAGACAAGCGCTCATAGTGAGTTATGTTTCGGAATTAGCGACGGGCGATTTTTATGATAAAGTAATTGACGAAATTGCGGGAAAAAATCACCGTATCCAGTTAGTTCATAAAAAATTATAAAAACAAGTTCTTATATCTTTGTTGCAAGTCAATGCATCTATTTTAGAATCATAAACTGTTAATTTTTGTGATTTTTAGTATTTGTTTATATTTTTTCTGGAAACACAGCTTCCCTATTAGAAAATGTCACTGCACGTCACTGCCTTTCTCTAGTTCTGAGCATAATCTTACAATTAAAATATATTCTTAATTTGAAGGAATCATTCCTTATTACCCTTACATCCGTCCATTGAAATGATTTGCACAAGTCCTAAGTCATTAAGAACTATAAACAGAGCTTGAAAAAACAGAATCTCAGATAGTGCCACGCTTAAATAATCACCATTGTATCGCTGATTCATCAATAAGACCTGGATTCTTATGTTTACACCTATTTTGTTCCTTTGCTTTTATTTATTTTAGGAGTAAAAACCTATAAATCCCTAAAACTACAATAATTTTTGTACGATCAAAACCACTGTAAACTAAGGCGCTTGGTAAATTCTTTATTAATCAATTCATGACATGTCATTTTCACTATATATAATTGCCAATATCGCGTTATACAGAAAACATAGAAAGCTGAAATTTGATATACAGGTAGAGCCATTAGACCCAAGGAGAGTACGAATATGTTTTGGTCCTGGAAATCTTTCAGGATTAAGTATTAAAATTACCGGATTTAAGAGTAAATTTAGACTTATGCAACCAACTTCACACAATGTCATGTTAGTGTGGATTATTCTAACCTAAAGTTCACTTTAAATAAGAAAGACCGTTGATTTTTCGACAGGTAATATCAGCTATTATTTAGATAATTTAGAAAAAATAGCTAGTATTTAGATAATTATTGTACTATTAAGTTGTGTGAACTTTTGACAAACATTGGTAGTTCAGTACATTCATAATTCTGTATTGAAGAATTTTTTTTATTAAGAATATGTATTAGTTTTATTTATTTTTAGTGAAGTTGATGTTACTGGAAATATGTGCACAAAATAATATCTCCAATAGAGAAATAAATTATTACAACATCATCAGTCCTAAGACAAAACCATAAATGTAAAAAATAACCATTTCATATATGTATAACTATCTTGAGCATTATTGTTTTGTAAAACTTTCACAAACATGAAATTTATTATGAGTTTACCTTGAAGCGATGATTAAAGTTGGATCGTTACCTTTTTTGTGACAAATATAACCTGAATATACTCCGAGACAAATAACGAATATTTTAATTATGTATCATGACTGAAAGAGTACTAGTAGTCATCTAAATTAAAGATAATCTGCATTAGTGAAGCAAGAGATAAAACTGACAAGACTGAAAAATCTTATTTACTTTTGTTTGACATTAGAAGAGAAGTTGTTCCTTTGAAAATATGTTAATTAAATCCTTAGTGGATAAATAAGTAAAATTTAAATTTTGAATATTAGTCCTATTTTTAAGTTAATCTGCCAAAAACCATTGCAGGATTCCTCAAAACATGTATTTCCTGTGAAAGCTTCTAGATCAAAAATTTGAAAATAATACTTTTCTTACATAATATAGTAAGCAAGTAAAAATTATATTTAATGTGATAAAATTATGCCCAAACAATAAAACATTTGCATAAATTTAACATACAACTCTAAGTCATCTGTACATTAAATAGTTATAATCATTATTAATTTATTGGAAGGAAACCTGCATTATCAAAATTAAATATAACTATCAAGTATGTTACAATTAACACTATCAACGCCATTGATATATTAATAAATCGGCACTACATTTAAACTCAAATGGATTAATATTTATTTAATAATAAGGATAAAATGAAAATAAGTTTGTTTTTTTATATATATTTTAATCAGTTTATACTTAAAACTCAAAACAAATAGAAGAATAAAGACAACTATGTAATTTTATATAAAAAAAGAAAATTTATAACAATCTTCATATATAATTTAAAAAAAATTCACTTGCCATTGATATAAGAGAAAATTATTTATTAATTTACTAATTTTCATCAATATCAATTAATTTTACTGTTAAAGAAAAATATGTATTTGGTAATGAACACAATTTACCAAAAACACATACAGCAAAATAACAATTATACATATAAAAAGAACAGTAATTGTAATGGATTATGAATAAATAATTTTCCATTTTGTATATTAAAAAAATAGTACAATCAATAGCAATGTTTACGGCAATGAAAGTGTTATTAAAAAATGTATATCATTATTAAATCTAATCGGTAATTGTTGTTAATTACATTAAGAGCATAAAATTTAATAAAACAGCTTTGTGTATATATCTCAATGGTAAATGATCAAATTGACTCGGCAAATTATTATAGTGTTTGACAAACTAGTGGCCTGATGTCTTATAATATATTATATCAGTATTATACCAGTTTTGAATGTTTCATAATCTGTGATAATATTGCACATTATTTAATACTCAATGTTTAAAGACATTCTACATCCTTTTTTTGGAATTGATATAATACATGTACAAATTGATTATTAAGTTGTAAGAAGAAAGGTCTCCCTGAAAATGACTGGGTACATAAATATTGTAATCAGTGTTTGCACAACCCCTATTGTATATACATGCTAATCTGATTAAACAAAATATTAAATATAACACCAAATAAATGTTATAGTTGCTTTGTAGTTTAATAATGTACAACAAAAATTGTCCTGTGAATTACTAACAAAAATAATATTTGGATGATTGGTAGACAAAATCATTTTTGTACAAAATACATGTAAATAAATTTACAGACATGCAATTATTAAATTGCATGCATGATTTTGTGTATCGAATCCTTAATGTTGAATTAATTAAAAGTTAAAATTGTCAACCTCATGAAGCCTGCATTAATCAGGTGCCATATTGTAATTGTAATTTATACATAAGATTGCCAAATAGTTCAATTTTAACTTACCAAATTTCAGTCCAAGAATTGTAAATGTAGACATTAATCTTTCAGTTAAATAACTAAGAGGTTAGTTTCAGATTGACGGTGCCATACTCTATATTATTGTATGGTTAAAATATGCTTCCTACTTTTTATCGCCGTCATCTTAGTTCTTTAAGATTGTACAATTTCAATTCCTGCCTATTCAATTTTATACATGATTAAATTGTAATTATGCATTTTAATGATATCTAGTTATAAAATATTTTGTAAATAAAATAGCAAAATGTTATGTAAAGATCTGAAATGATGTAAAAAAAAAGAATTGAGATTATTTTGCTATATGTAAATATTCAAAATAAAATTTTTGTAGATTAAATTGTTTGTTTGATTTATGAAAATGAATTATAGATCTGAAAAGCGTGAAATTTTCTCCCTTTGTTACTTAGGTCTCCTGTTGCATGGGTCGCTTGTATCACCTCTTCTGTGAATATTTGTCCATCTCATCTCAACATCAATAATCAGATGATGTCGAGGAACTTGAGGATTTTGAATTGATTGAATCAATCAAGTTATAAAATTTGTAGGTTTACTAATTTTATTTATGTTCACTTTAAAGTTATGTTTTTGATAAAAATCTAATGTGGTAAGTGAATTTTATTTAGCTGCTATTATAAACACCATAAACACTTTACAAAATTTGTAATTGTGATTGAAATATGATACATTATACCACCGTACCATATAAAAAAACTCCCATGATAAATTCTTTTTTTTTTATAGATATAGTAGGGTCTTGATTTGCATTCATAATTTTCGTCATATATCACTCGCGAACTAATTTCTTCGAGAATTAATACTTTTTATGTTATTTTGATACACATCGATCATGCCGTTTCCTTGCGGGTTGGTTCATACATTTATGTATTTAAGTCGACCGCACTACTTTTTCCATGCTTTCCTATCCTTACATACCTCCTTTTGCTTCGGTAACATCCATACATCTAGTCATGCTTTGTTCTCTTATTCTATAAACTTTTAATTTTTCTCTTTGCTACACAGTTTTCCACAATATTCATCCAAGTCTTACATGGTCTACCATTTCCTTTCTATCCACATATTCTTCTGTTTTGCCACATACATTTCTTAGGTATTTCATGCTTACCTCATTTATTTTACTCTCATATGCTTGTGGTTCATAGTGAACAATTTTGTTGTGCACCCTCTAATTGTACATCGTCATAATTTTTTTTTTCACAAAATAAAACTTGGCTCTAAACCGGCAAAACTGTACACATTTCTTTACCTCGTTCAATCAAACAAACTATTACAAACATAGTGAAAATATATCAACAATTTGGCACCTTCATAGGATTATCTCTTAGTTACAGTTCAAATATCATTAAGATTAGAAAAAGATGACTCACGATTACGGATTAATTTAGTGTGTAATAGACAAATAAAAAACAAAACAAATACTTGTAAATATATAATATATACACTCTACTCGTAACAATTCCCACAGTATTTTCTTCTTCCTTCTTTTCTTCACATCTTGAATGGTTTTAAAGTAGAATGATGACATTTTAAAAATTATTTCAGGTAAAGTTTTGGTTTAAA
>JARJED010301931.1:0-11890 GCA_030264515.1 Sepedophilus sp. GC000190 | reverse complement strand
ATTTTGCATGAAGGCATTATTTGATGAGGAAAGAGGCTGAAAAGCTTTTGGTTGAAATTAGTTTAGGCCATCAGGTACTTTACCTGAAGAGATTTGGGTACCTGTTCAGGTAAACTACCTTTTAGAAAAAAAAATCAGAAAAACTTATTAAGAATAAATTAATCATCTATTTAATTGTAATACATGTGGCAAGTTTGATAAAAAAATATTGAGCCGTTTTTGAGATACGTATGATAATGTCATGTGGATGGCCACATCAATGTTTCATTTTAGTTTTCCGTTGCTTTGCTCGCTCGAGCGTTAAAATGTCTCGCTTATTAATCGATCTTATTAATAAATTTGTTTGTTGAATAACTATAATATAATTTCATGAAGATTTCAATGAGTTTGAAATATTTTTTAAAACATTTATAGCATTTTGTTGAAATCTTAAAGAAGATCAGAAATTTTAATGTGAATTTTACTCATTATTTATAGATTCTGAAGAATTTAATGGAAATTTAAAATTATTTTATTATTTTTTCAATGACATTAAAAAATGACTTCGCAATGCTTCCATTGAAATTTCAAAAGAAATATTTAAAAAACTCAATGTCGAAAAATGAAATCAAAATATCATTTCTATGAGTTTTTGTAACTTTTTTGTGTAAATTTTGAAAAATTCAAATTTTAAAGAGTAAATTTAATGCATTTAATAAAAAACATAAAACAATTTGATATTATAGTAAGTCTCTTTATTTATCACTTAGTGAAACATTTATATATTTTTTTTAAATAAATTAATATTTATATATTCCACACGAAACATTTCGGCTAAACCTTTTAAAATAATTGTGAAATATTTCGAAATATATAAATATTAATTTAGTTGTAATAAAACAGTTTGAATCATTTCAAAGAATCCGATATAAATTTGAATGATTTCCAAAATAAATTTAAACTAAATTTAACTAATTAAATATCTCACATATTTCACTGAATTTTTAAAGAATTTCGTGACATATTAAATATTTTTAATCAATTTCGAGAATATTTAAATTAAATCACGAAAATTTAGAGAACCTAAAAATAATTTTAAAAAATTTAAAAGATTTTTTATGAAAATTTCAAGGATTTTCTGGAAAAACATTGATCTTGCAAAGTTATTATTGAAGCTGTAAAGAAACGTGAAGTAAACAATATTATTTTAAAGAAGAAAGTGAAAAAATATTCTAACATTTTTAATATATTTAAAAGAAACACGTTTTCAAATAATTTTATGAGATCTACAAAGATTTTGTGGAAATATTAAATAAATTAATTTAAATTTCATAATTTCAAAATAATTTAACAAATTTTCAAATACTAATACTACTACAAACTATTTTTTGTTGTGTAAATCACCATAATTATAGTTTCAAACTAATAAATAATCTTTGAATTTAACCGATTTTTCTTTGATTTCCTAAAAATATTTCCTTAAATATTCAATGCGGTCAATCTTTTTTATAGATTTTTTCAAAATGTATTGGTAATAATACATGTTTCTTCATAATAAAGAATTATTTATACTATGATATATTATTACCGACTGTTCAGCTTCATTCAGTGCAATTTCGAATTAAAATTTTGAAAATTACGACTATCATTGCCTGAAATACATAAAACGTTCAATAATCTATTTTCAAAAACTGGCAAAAATGTATGTATATAGTATAAAATAATTCGTAAACTCAAAACTGATTAACGATATTTTCAACAATTCAATTTCAGGTTGTGCAATTTTCCAAACATAATTCTGAAAAAATCGTGTGGAAGATAGACAGATGAAAAAGGGGCTGATCCAACCAAAGATCTTTAAACATCAGTTGATGAGGTGGCGAAACTCAAGAATGAGTAGAGAAACGCCCGCATACATACAATTATGAAAAATGAAAATTATATACAATTACAAAAAAATCATAGTATAAAATGCGTAAAAGTATTACACTTTCAAAAATTATCATCGATTAAAAAAATGCAAAAATCAAAATAACACATATTTTATTTAAAATATGCATTTAGCTTTTCAACAGGGAACTAAAATTAAAATTATGCCAAACTGAAATGTAATAAGTCTTTTGATTGCAATTTCAACAATCCGAATTTTAAAAATTGCGCAAACTTTTGACTAAATTACAACGAAAAGGACTTCTAATTTTAAATTTTACAGCTGAAAAGATGACTGAAGTTAGATTTTTTAAACCAAATACGAATCGTACATTTTCAAATATTCTTAAAAAATATTTCCAATTTCAATTTTTTTATCAGCTCCGATTGGGTATATTTTGACTAAATGTTATTACAATGAATTTGAAATTCTAAGTTTGTGTGTACCTATTTTCCATGTATTAATTTATATTGTTAATTTATTATTTTAATAATATATTATACTGACATATGCAATGTCTAAAAACTATTAGCATGAATAAATTGAATTGGAATTGGATTGAACTTAGGTTGCAAAATCATTAAATTTTAATTATACTATAATTATATAGCAATGATTCAAAAATTCAAATATTTTTTCAAATTCGAATTTTTCAAGAACATTTATCTTTGATGTTATGCGTAAAATTTTGAGTACATTTCATTTAAATCAGAAAATATGACAGAAACTATATTTTCTTAACTAAAGGTGAATTGCACATTTTCAAAAATTCACTACAATATTTCAAAATATCAATTTTTACTGATATTATTTCAACTAAATATTGAAAAATGCAATTCCAAATTTCCCAGTGTATTTATGTACTCACTTTATTGAGAATTTTGGTTATATGTTCATATATAGAAGGTAAGTCTTTTTTGAAACTCACCTGCGACTTCAATGCCTTAACAGTACGTTCCAAGAAGTCCCTCTGCCTCAAGAATTCCATTTTGGCTTCAGCATCCTCAGCGTGTACTGTAGCGAAGTCCTTATCAGCATTGTATTTATGATATAATTCCTAGAAAATACGTTTTAAATCCAAATCTCGGAGAAAACTCAAAGAATTATTGTGAATAAAACAAAAATTTGTTAATTTTGGTAGAAGGAGATGTAGAAAGGATCTAAAGAACCAATCAATGTGTTTGATGACTCCAGATGCTGATGATGGTATTATCTTGATATTACTCCGCATTTTGAATGAAATTGACAGCATTCTTACAAAATCAGCAGATTTTTTTAAAATTGTAATAAGCTAATAAAATATTGTTATAATTTAAGATAATGTAACTTACTCTAACAGCCTTCTGCAACTTTGGTATATCATGCGACCATCCACTAGCATTGTGTATCTCAGTCTTAATCCTCTTAAGACTAGCTTTGGCCGCCCTATTCTTAACAACCTCGCGCTTAACTTCATTATCGGCAGCTCTCAGTTTCTCCCTCAGCTCAGACAGCTGCAGCTCTAAGCTCTGTATGATCTTCTGCAGGTTCTCAAGCTCATTAACCATATCGTTGATTTGCTCGCTCTGTTCGCGAATCGTGCGATCCCTGGGCTCGATCTGGGCCTTCAACTCGTCGATCTTGAACTCCAGGATGAACTTGAACTTCTCCAAATCTTGATTCTTGTGCTTCAGCTCCGCAATGCGCTTCTCCTTGTCCTGAATCGTGGAATCTCGCTCGGAGATCTCCTTCTTGAGGTCTACAATGGAGGCTTCGTAGTTGAGGATCACAGTTTTCAATTTTTGCTGCTCGATTTCATGCATGTGCACGCTGTGATGAAGATCGTCGATCTGCTTCTGGGACGCTTGCAGTTTCTTCTTGCTGGCTTGCGTTTCGCTGCGCAGTTTCACGTTCAAGTCCTGCTCTTCGCGCAGGTCCTTCTCGAATTGCGTCTTCAGTTCGTAGATCTCGCGATCCGCATCGTCTTCGATTTGCTGCTTGATGCCTTCGTGGTCTTTAGTCATTTGATTAATTTTTTCGAGTAACTGCAGCGAATGAAAAATATTGTTATAAATACTGTTTTTTTTTTAGTTCTTACTGATGAAAAACAGAGCAGAAATGGGAAGTATGGGAGAAAAAAAAAAGAGGGATGTATGAGGGAGTTGGAATTTCGGAGGAAATAATGGAGTGGAATATGAGACAAGGAAGTTCTGGTGATGAAAGAGGTGAGAATTTGATTGGAGAAGGTTGATAAAAATAAAGACGAGAGAAAATAATATGAAGAAGAGAATACAAGATTACTGGAGAAAGGAAGGAGATAGGGAAGACAAAATAGGATTAGTTAGAGCAAGATATGGAACGGTGGTAAGATGAGTTGATGAGGGAGATATGAGGTGCGTATTATGAAAAAAATGAATTTGGCAGAAGAGTGTAAAAGTTAACGACGAGTGGAAGCAAGGTTTGAGGGGCATAGAGAAATGGATGAGCGAGGATCGTAGAAGGAGAAGGGTGATAGATAGAAACTATAAATAAAGAGAAAGAAAGAAGAGAAGAGAAGGGAAGATATGAAACGAATATGAAGAGGGGAAGAATAAGGATGGTGGATTATATGTGTACAATTGTAATTGTATGCCAATTAAGGATTTTATGTAGTATATAACATCCTTTATTTGCATCATATCATTTTAGCAATAATTACGCAATTAACAATATTACCAAACATTATTTTCAAAATACTCAGTTGTACATACATAAAGTATAACGATAGTAAATCCAGAAAACCTCGTGAGTCCGATTTTTAGAAATTGAGACCTTGTTCATTAGATTGTTATACGAGTAGTTTGAAACCTTCCTATACCCCCTATTGCCATCTATAGGGAAAAGAAAAAACTCGTATGTCTGACTTGGTTTTATCTCACGAAAAACCTCGCACTGTCTAATTTAATGTCTGTGCACTTGGTTAAAATTAGACTTGCAGGTTTTCCGGATTTGCTATCGATAAGCAAAATTTTATCCTTTAAAACATAATTCTATTTCTTGAATCTCTACCCTCCCCTTCATCTTATACTTTTCTCTCATACCTCCATTTCCCTCTCTTTAGCCATCCCCTTTTTTCTTCTCTTATTTTCATCCCTTATCTTTTTAATCACGTTCACACTTTTTCCATCCTCATTCATTCATTTACTCATGTTTTCTAAACCCTGTTTCCATGCATCTATTACTCCCTTACATATACATTCACTATTATGTAGTATAGTAAATGAAGGAAATATGTTTAGGTTTAAGAATTATATGGAGAATCTAATATATTTTACATGCCTCTTCAATTTGTACTTCTTTTTCTTGTAACTGTAAAGTGTAATTACTAATTATAGCCTCTTCTGCATTTCTCCTGCTTTCTTGAAGTTGCTCTAATAATGTGTCGTACCGCATCCTCATTCTCCCCATCTTCTCCTCTAGCAGCATGAACTTATCATATTCCACAATCAGTTTCTCATTGTAATTAGCTTCTAGGTTTTGCACATAGACTTCATGGGTCGCCTTCATCTTGTTGATTTCCATATTGATATTGCTAATCTCCTGATTGTGTTCTTGCTCTAAATTCTAAGAATATTACTTTGTAGTCTTTAGTTATGTTGTAGTTTTTCATTTGAATACCTCGTTTTTGTCTTTTAATTCTTCAATGGCCGCACAGTAGCCTTCATGAATTTCTTTGATAGTGGCTGCATGTTGGGCTTCATTTTGGCGCATCTGGTAGGCATGTTCAGTTAACAGCTCGTTCATTCTGATGTGGAGATCTCTGATCATGGTCATCTTGTCGACCAAGTCGGAACGCTCGATCATCACATCAGTTGATGGGCTGAACTCTTTATCCACTTTGATCATTTTACCTTCTGCGTTGAAGATTTTCCACATGCATACACAACTGTTAGATATGCTGAGTAGAAATTTATCATCGTAAGTAATTCTTAGCTAAAAAGTGAGTTGTAGTTATATCTAACACTTATTGCTAAATATCAAATATGTTTGCTGAAGAAAAAACTTACAGCACGAACTTTGCTGGTATGAACCACATATTCATTAAAAACCGGAACAACATCAAAAGGCAACAAAACCGAATAAACAACACCATTATTACCAGTAGCAAACATCATCATATCAGAATTGGAAATCACCACAGCATCCAATCCTACAAACACCACACTAAAACAAGCACAATCCACAGCTATCAACTACTCACCCTTATTAGTCAGGTACGCCTCACTGTACACATTAGAATTCACAATCTCCCTAATCTTACCATCGGACCCAACGCCATAATTCGATTTACCATCGGTCGTAATGCACACGTCCGTAAACTGGCAAACTTTCAGAATCGTTTCGCAAATTCTTCTGGTGGTGGAGATCTGCCATTCGTAGACCGCACCCTCGGAACCACAGGAGGTCACCTTATAGTCGTCGTGGACCCATGCCAGGCTCGTCACCTGGTCGAAGAGACGAAAAAATTAATAATAAAATTGGATCAGGCAATTAAAAGGAACAACTTCCGCCGTTTCTTTCGCGATTTGGGTCGTAAAGTTGGTTTATGCGATGGACATATAATTTTTAATGGGTGGGCGCCCCGCTGGGCGGCTAATAGTTTTCGGTTGGTGCGTAAAAAATATTACATTAATTCCAATTAAAAATTGTGCATCGTAAAAAGCCACTAGCTGTAAAGAGGAGTATTGATTTATGTTGCACTGCTAGATTCTTTGGAAGCAACAAATCAACAAGTTCATTGGTCGGTCTTGTGTCTTAAATATTGCATTTGCAATCAGTTTGTAGATTAATTATTTCTAGAAGTACGTAGATAAGCTTATAAAGTATAATGGTATATCTAGAAGTTTTTAGAATCTAGAGACAAGAAAATAAAAACATTATTTTTTTAGAAACAATTCAGGGATTTATAGAAATCTGTAAAATAGTCTATAAATTTACAATCTCCCTCTTCTAAGACAAATTGTTAAGGACTTTTTAAAATATATCTGGATCTGTTAAAATTACTAACAAATTTCTAATCGACACCCAAACGTTCGAAAGACTTCTAAAAAATGATAAATGCTTCTAAGCCGTTTCTAAAACTACGATTCTTAACGGCACATGCATGTTTATAAAAGTTTCTTGAAGTTTATAATAATAAAATATCTAAACATATTTGAAATAGAGAGGTTCCTAAAATTCTTGGAAGGTCTATAACAATTTCTTAAAACATCTGACGTTTTTCAGAGAAGTTTATAGTAAGTAAGGTTTTAAATGATTATTGCGAAAATTATTTTATAGTGTCTAAAAAAAAGTATTGAAAATAGTTTTTAATAATATCAGAAGTTTCCTCATATAAACGTAATAATTACAATATAACATTTTTTGAACATTCTACAAATACCTTCAAGTTCAATTCAATTTTATCAAGATTCAATGAATTTAATGAAATTCAATAAAAAATCAATAATTCAAAGAAACTCATTTAAAGCTGTTTCAATATTTAAAAGAATGTAGGTAATTCGGATCGAAACTATTTACTATGGTCTACGTCGTGTAATCAAACTCGGCTGACGCCTCGTCCGCTTATCTCTACGACTAGTATCTTAAAAAACGACAAAACAATCTTTATTACATAGATAACTATAAACTATATTGGGTTTATTAGAGTTTCTTAATGCACCTGACAATTTCTAATAGCATCTGAAAATTTATGATGGTAATATAAAAATATCTTTCAAAATTTAGGCTTGTGTAAATTATTAAAGGCTTCTAAAGAATTTGAGTGTGCCTAACTAACTTAGAGTAGATGTTAAGTTTATAAAAGTCCATCAGGAATTGTAAAGTTTCTTTCCTACATGATTCAAAATTTCTAAAACCTAAGTCAACTGTTAAAGTGTTTTACATATGTCAATGTCAATTATAAGTAAATTTTTCGTAATGTCGTTATTGTTCAAATCGCTCACCATCCCATTGTGTCCCTTCAAATTGAACATGTGCTCGTAGGTGATGCTGGAGTACACCTGAATTATGTTCGCATTCACGCCGGCGAATAGATGTCCCATGCAGCTGAACTTGACGATCTTGCACATCCTGATCGGATACTCCCTGGTGACAATGAAGTCGTCGATCAAGATCTTGAGGAACCGCAGCTTGTCGGAGAAACCGACCGCGGCGAAGAGCCCGGAGGGATGCAGATCGCCGCCGAAGACGTCCTCCGTATACTTCTTCATCAGCTCCACGGTCTCCGACTCGTAGTTCCACAGCCGGATGGTGCGGTCCCAGACGCCGGTGGTCAGAAACAAGGGTTTCCAATTGCAGATGGCCACCGTGCCGATGGCCCCGTGGTGCAGCGGAAGCCCGAACTGGCTCATGATGATGTCGCCAGAGGTCAGCTCTGGTCCGAACAGCTTCGCGGTATAGATCTGCGTCTCGTTGCACGTCGCGATAATCCTGTCCTCCGATATGTTCACGCTGAGCGAGTTCACGTCGTTGAAGATGATGTCCTCGTAGTACTCGTAGTCGTCCAACATCTCCTCCTCGCTGCGCTCGATGTAGTGGTCGGGGATCTTGAAGACGTTGCGCTTTTTGTACTTGTGCGGCGTCTCCTTCTCGAAGAAGTATATGGTGCCGGGCTTCCATGCGAAGAAGAAGCCCTTCGAGCAGGATACCAACGCCGTCACCTCGCACTCCTCCGTACAGTGGATGCTGCCCAAAGACTCTGTGTCGCCGACCATGTTGGGCAGCGCTCCAGCTGCCTCGTCCGTCTGCTTCAAGAGCATCGAAATGGTGATGTCGATGTTGAAGATGAACTTTAGTTCGGCGCTCTCGAAGAGGATCAGGCGGCCGTCGTTGGTACCAGTGAGGAGCCGGTCTTGGGATATCCACGTAGCGCAGGTGAAGATGAAGTTCTCGGCTTTGTTGAAGCCATACTGGCGCCAGTTGTTCTCAGAGCAGCCCAGATTCCGGTAGAGGTTGACTCCGACCAGGACGAGGAGGTTGGCATCATTCGGGTTACATGCGACCTTGAAGGAAGAATATGTAAACATTATTTAGGAGCAATAAAATTATTTGTCTTTTAAATTATCAAACGTTACTATTTTTTCTATGAAGATTCCATATCATAGGCATTGGCTCACGGAAGAGCAAGTGATATGCGAGTCTCTGCATTCCAACTTATAATACAAGTCATTGTGAGATGAGTAGTACATACATGTCGATTAAGACTTATAGTACTATTATTAAGGAAAAATTTTGTTTTGAGATTCAAGGAATATTAAAGTAGTTATACATTAGACCACGACACATCAACACTGTGATGCACGAGATGTGCACCATGTTTTCCAAAAAACTAATAATTTGGATATTCTGTATAAGTGCAGTAAAAACCAATAACTTCATCTAGAGTTTATAGACTTTTTAAAAATAAGGATAATCTAAAGCTTCTTAATTATCAATAAGATATCTACAACTCTCGTCTTTTTAATGCACTTTAATAATATAATCTATCAGTTAATACAACTTTCATAATCCTTACCCTACTCCTTCACTAACGCTATATCTCATCCATCTGTGGCGCACACTGAGATATTAAATTAAATTTGTCAATGTCAATCACTCAATCACTCAATCAACAGAAGACAAAAATAGGCTATTATATATATATTATTGATATTCTCTTGGCATTCGCGAGCCAAACTGATTCAACTGAAACTATAAGTACATATTGCAGACGAATTTTGATGTAGAAAGCATATTGGAGATGATAAAAACAAAATTTAACAAGTGTGTCCAACTAACAGATCTTAGTCATGATCAATTTAATCTTCCATCACAGACAAAACTGATTTAATCCCATAATTCATTTCTGCGCGACGAATCAAATCAAATTTGCCCTCTACGCCCAAACGCTCCCGAAGATTGGAGAGCGTGGGCATCGCCGTTCCAGAAAGGAATCTCCTTAAACGACTCTTCCTCTTTCGGGCCAAGGCAGTATCATCCGTTTCAATCACGTTTCGCATTATGTACGCGCGCGTCTTCCTATTAAATTAATTGAATACCCATTATTAAATCTCGTGCATGCCTCCCGGTAGACTGTGCAAGAGAGAAACGGTCATCTAATAAAATTTGATGGAGATGTAATTACACGTTTCTGTCCGGGCAATGTGTGGCCGATTTTAATGGAATATTTGCATATGTGGGAGCGCGAGATCGGTGCCCGCAGGACAGGTGGTTATCAATATCGGTTTTACCGTTCGAAGTGTTAGGAGTGTATCGCACGGTTCGAATCAAGGAAGAACTGCCAGTGAATGTGCGTGTGTGAGCATGAATCGGTTTTTTCTTCTACACAAGTTTATATATGGTGTTAGCTCGTATATTTGGATGTAGGAACAAATAAATATGCTAATTGGAATGAGTGATTGGTATTTTATGCAGAAACGAATTTGGTGAATGTAGCTCAGCATGATTTCGTGATTACCACGCCTACTACTTCAACGCATGCAATGATCTGCAAAATATATAGACCTCAATCAACTTTTTATGAAATCCACCTACTTTACATATTTATCAATATTCTCTAGCCTAGTAGTAACTACTAGGCATATGGTTGATCAAACTATACACCATGAAAAGGTAGGCCATTTTTTATGAAAAATTTAAAAAACAAGTATTTTATTGATAGTTAAAATAGATCAAAATTTCAACAAGAAATAATAAAAACTTATTTTATTTTAAAAATAAGACAAGGAGCGTCTTATTTTCCTCGAACTCTCAGCAAGCCGTATAGACATTTCAGAGAAAATCTTTTGGATGCCAGCCTGGGGTATTTCAACCAAGGCTTTCTAAATGTTCATGAGTAGATTGTCTAAAATCAATAGATGGAGCTTAAGATGGCCCAAAATTTTGTAATTATACCCGAATGTGTTTCATAAGTAATAAGTTTGAAAAACGATGAGGTCATGGAAGAGAATCAATATCGGTTAGTTTCTGGACGTCTAACATAATATATAATAACAACATTACTATTGTGCTAACAGGAGATTTTAATGTAAACCTTTTAAGTGACTCCATTCAGAAACGATTGTTACTTCAATGTTTTAACAGCCTAGGACAAAACCAGACAATATTTAAGCCAACAAGAATTACTCAAAAACATGCATTGATAATGTATTTACCAATTCATTTGAATACTCTTCAAAATTAATAAATTCATCAATATCTGACCATGAAGGAATAATATTAATGTTGTCTTCCAACATTGATTATACCAAACAAGCAGAGAATTAAGAAAAAACTCATATTCTCGGACTATGCTATAAAACATTTCTGTCAAAATTTAGAACAAATGCCGAGGAAAAATTTAACAGTTGTTTGGCTACCTATTGCAGATATTATAATGACCCTTTTCAAATTCAATCAGTTGGGAAGTGTAAACAAAATAAAACAATATTTACTCAGGATATTAACAATATAGAAGAAACACTTGGATTTAATATGCGAAAGCTATAAACAGTTGGCTGATCCAGAATTTAAAATAATATACCAAAATTATAACACCTACTATACCGACCAAATAAATCTGCTCCACAAAATGACATATCAATAAAATTCAACAGGCTGAAAACAAACAAAAAGAAGTATGGAAAATTATTAATAACGAATGTGGCAGAAACATAAAAAAGGGTATAATCAATTCCAAATATACCAACAAGTGAAGAATTTAATGCTTTTTTTTAAACATAGCTGACAAGGTAACACAAAACAATAATATAGACAGAAATCCAGCGATGGATATGTTAAAAAATATACCAACAAACGGAAACTCAATGTTTTTCAATCCAACAGATGATGAAGAAGTAATTGTCATGATAAACGCAATAAAAACAAAAAACTAATGATGCATTCGATCTAAACATCATAATAGTGAGTGAAGCATGTCAAACATCAAATTGCACAACCACTTGCATACATTCTTAATGAATG
>JARJED010300896.1:0-12845 GCA_030264515.1 Sepedophilus sp. GC000190 | reverse complement strand
TAAAAAATATAATGATTTTGAACATTTAAAAAAAAAGTATTTTTGAAATCTTCATAAACTCTTGTGATTTTGAATTTTTTACAGCAATTCTAAAAAAGGACCTCATATTTTCCAAAAAATTAAATAAAAGTCTTCAAAGTTGATCATGTTTTTTGAATATTTTCTTAAAAAATTCTTAAAACTTAGCATACATTTTTCGAAAATTCAAAAAACATCTTAAAATTTCATAAACATTGCGCGTGTTTATGAATTATTTTTCTTCATATGTTAAAAAAATATTAAAAATCAAATGATTTTTTATACATTTGATTTTTTTCGAAAATATTATTCACTTTTGAAAAAAAAAACGAAAAGTTAACTTATCTGCATTATTTCATTTATTATTTGTTAAAAAAATACATTTAAAAAAACAGTCCTCAAAGTCAGAATTACAACAATTTTGAGAAAAACTAAAATTAAAATGTTTTCAAAAAATTATATTTAATTAAAAATTAACAAAATATACAGTAAATCATAATTAAATTAAAAATCAGAGAAAACTGAATCTGTTTTCCCCAGGAAATTTTTTCTATTTCCCGGAAAACGAGAAACAACATAATTTTTAAAATCCCAGGAATTCTTGGGATGACCCACTAAATATGACATTTTTGGAATATGTTAAATGTTTTAGCAAAATTGTAATGTTATTTAACATGATTTTTTTTCAAAGAAAATGATTTACATTTAAAAAAAATTAATAGATTAAAAATGTATCGAGAATTTTTTAAGTGTTTGTGACCATTACTTTTTCAAGAAAGTTCGTATGCTTTTTAAAATGTCCATCGAAATCTATGCATATTCTGTAGAAATTAAATGCTTAATAAAAAGTAGATCATTTAGTGAAAACAACACCGTTTTTTGTAATTTATTCAAAAATCTTTAACTATGCATGATTTGTTTTGCATAAACTGTCCTTAATTAATATTGAGAAACAAAAATGTTGTTTTGACAGAAGTAACTAATTTTCTATAAAAATATAATTATTTGGAATGTGCATTTTTGTAGTTGAATAATTATAAAAAATTGCCATTTGAAAAAAAAAAATTCTAATATTAATTGTTTTTTACAAAAATGCAATTATAACACAGTAATAGCGGATTCAATTTGCTCCTCTTTACTTATTTATTATTACTATATACTTATTTTACTTATTTTGCTTATTTTACTTATTTTGCTTGTTTTACTTATTTAACATATTTTCTTCAAAACTAAGTCATAATTTCATTAAATTTCTTTGGAAATTAACTGATTTTCAAATATTTTTTAATTCAAATAATTTTCAAGAAATGTTAAAGATTTTCAATAAATTTCATTACTTATTTAAAGGTTATTTTGAAATTGAAAACAAAAGTTAGTAAATTCAATAAAAAAATAATAAAATTCATCAAAGGTCGACATTTTTTTAGCAAGAGTCAATGAAATTTTGTCAAAAAATTCAACAAATTACAGAAAAACACAATTTTCAATTTCACAAAAAAACAACAATATTTACTATTTTCAATGGAATTTGTTTAAAAAAATAATCATTGAATTTGATTAAGATTTTTTTTGCTTGAAATTTCACAATTTTCCTTAAAATTTCTACAAAATTATTTGAAAATTTCATAAAATTCAACAAAAATAAATGAAATTTCAATAAAAATCAACTAAATACCATTGATTTTAATTGAATTTTAATTGATTTTTGTTCATTTTGTATGAAATTTCATTCAAATTAATTGATTTTCATAAAAAAATCTCCATAGATTTTTTTTTAAATTCAATTAAATTTAATAGATTTTCTTTTTATTTTCATGCAATCTCAATGATTATCACTAATTTTATTAAAATTTTCATTGGATTTAATCGATTTTTGTTGAATTTTCAATATTCTTTTGTTAAATTTTCATTGATATTCATTAAATTTTTATTGAATTTCGTTTTTCACTGATTTTTTGTTACATTTTTATCGATATTCGATAAATTCCTTAGAATTGTTATTAAATTTCATTGATTACACAGGTCTACAAAAAAGTTTTATATATCCGAAACAAAACTAGGTGATTCTCAAGGTTTATTATGTTAGAAACCCACATTTTCTTATAAATAACCTTGATTATCTCTAAATTTTTGACATGATACTGGTTTCTGGCACCGAATTCGGATTCAGCGTGCCAAAATACATAAGAATCACCTAGTTTTGTTTCAGATATATATTTTTTATTTTTATTTGTGTTCCTTTTTTTGTTTTTGTTCAATTTTCATGAAATTTCAATGGGAATTTATTGAATTTAAAAAAATAATCATTGAATTTGATTAAGATTTTTACAAAAGTATTTAGAAATTCCTTAAAATTCAAGATAAATAAATGAAATTTCAATAAAAATCATTTCATTTCATGAAACTTTAACTAAAAATCAATAAGATGAATAATTCAATAAAAATATCTAGAATTTAATAAATATCAATGACATTTAACAAAAAAAAATTAAAATTAAAATAATCAAGAAATGAAAATTCGAATGAAAACATTAATAATATGAGATTGCACGAAAATCAATTAAGTTGTATATAAAATCAATTACAATTCAATATAAATCAATGGAAATTCAACAAATTCAATGAACATTGACAAAATTTGTAGCAGGTAACAAAAAAGCAATGGAATTTCAATCAAATTTAATGAAAATCAATGAAAACTTAAGAAAAATCTATACAAATTAATAAAATTCAAAAGATTTATAATGAAAATTATTAAAATATGCTGAAAATTGAACCTAAATCAATGAAAATTCAAATGAAAATCATTAAAATTTCATGAAAATAAAATGGAACTCCATGAAATTTAGTGAAGATTTCAAAATCGAAGAATATTTGTCAAAAAATCAGTAAAAAAACACACAAAATTCAATTGAAAATTTTACAAAAATTTATGAAATCTCAAAACTCATTAAACTTTCATGAAGTGTTTAACAAAAATCAATGAAAATCATTAAAAATATCTATAAGTTCAATAAACTTATATAAAAATTAATGAAAATTATTGAAATCGCTTGGAAATAAAATGAAAATCAATGATATTTAATTAAAATTGAAATGAGTTTCCATAAAAATGGTTAAATTTGGAAAATATTTAATTGAAAAAAAGTCAATTAAATTTTCGTTAAATTTTATAAAATATTTACATTTTAATGAAATTTGATAGAATTTTTTTAAGAATTATTAAATTTTAAGTAGAGTTCATTGAATTAAATTTTCTAGGAAAATTTAATTAAATGAATCAATTTAGTGATTTCAATAAATTTCTAAAATTCGTTTTAAATTGAATTACATATTTTTAATTAAATTTCATAGAAGTTATATAACATCATTTATTTATGTCTTTTTTTCATTTTCATTGGATTTTTTTTTTAATAATTGAATTTTTATTTAATTTGATTTTGCACTTAATTATAGAACTCGTTAAATAATTTCTCCAAAAAATTACTATTATTATATTGAACTATTAGTAGATTGATTGTAGATGATAATTAAAAAACCGAATTTTTTAAATTTAGAAACTGGTTTTGATTTTTAGAAATGCAATAAAAAAATCAATATTTAAAAACCAACAAACCCTACAATACCTCAGTCTTGTACAGATATAGATAATATGAAAAACTTCTATTGATTGCAAATAAATTTATGGAATTAATCGGCAAGCATTCGTTTGATTAAATAGTTTGTCATTACTTATCACAGCATAACATTCCATATCATTATAAATATATAAAGCAGAAATAAAATAATAATTTTGGTAGTTAATGTAATGATAATTACATACTTGCAAAACTAATCATGTTTTTTTGAATATAATTGCATTATTTTTACATATAAGGTATTTTTTTCTATAAGAGAAATTTACATATTTAGCATAGCATGTGTTATGCATATAACAGGGTTGGCTCCCCACTGTGGGTTAAAAAAAAAAAACTGAGCTTTTTTGTAAATTCAAGTAAACAAAATATTTTCAACTCGAATTTCATCCCAATTCAATAAACTTTCTCCAAAATTGAATGAAGCAATGATAAAACTTAATAATGTTTGATCAAATCTAATGTTTAGCTGTCAAATTCAACAGATTTTGAAAAACATTCAAGATTTCCTATCAAGTTGTATCAATTTTCCCAAAAATGTAACAAAACTTAAACTTATAGGGGGCCCCGAGCAAATTTTAATTTTGGAGGCTCCATATAGTAGAACACTACACATGTCTGTCCCCAGAAATACAAATATCAGCTTATAAAATATTGATTTCAGGAGTGTGGGATGTAATTCTCAGAAGCCATTGAAAAGTTAACAAAATAAATAAATATTGTCAATGTTCATTGATTTTTGTTGAATTTC
Organism: Sepedophilus sp. GC000190; assembly: GCA_030264515.1. NCBI lineage: Eukaryota > Metazoa > Arthropoda > Insecta > Coleoptera > Staphylinidae > Sepedophilus > Sepedophilus sp. GC000190. The sequence continues at coordinate 8,441 of JARJED010300896.1, read as the reverse complement.
CATAGGTTTTGATTGAATTTTAATTAATTTGTGTTAAATCTTGAAACACCCCATTCAAATTAATTGATTTTAATTAAAAAAAAAAACAAACGATTTGTGATTTTTATTGATTTTTGGTAAAATTTCTTTGATTTTTGTTAAATTTAATTACATTTAATTGATTATCGTTTTATTTTTATCAATCTAATTATTTAATGTTATTATTTAATTTTCATTGATTCTTATTGACTTTTGTTAAATTTTCTATATTTTTTTGTTAAATTTCACTTGATATTCATTAAATTTCTTTTAATTGTTATTAAATTTCATTGATTATTTATTTGTTTTTGTAAAATTTTCATGTGTAATTCAAATGATTTTTATTGAAATTTAATTTATTTTTGTAGAATTTATATATAAAATAAATAATAAAACAAAACAACAAATTATAAAAAATTAAAAAAATCCAGGTTCCTTTTAAAAATATAAAAAATGAATGTTTCCAGAAATTCTAAAAAAAATATTTCTAAAATTTCCAACAAAAATAAAAAAATCCAATAAAAAATAAATAAAAATCTAGTGAACTTCTACAATTAAAAAAAATAGTATTCAATAAAAAATGGAAACAATTCCTATTAATTTTTTTTTTTTTAATGAATCAGGATATTTTGAATAACTTTGAAAAAATATAATTATTTCAACATTGTTCCAAATATATCGAGCATTTTTTTGTTAATTTTCCATAAAAAATGTTTGCAGAAATTCTAGGAAAAATCAAGCATTTTAAAATTTCAAAATAAAATCAAGAGATTTTCAATAAAAAAATAAAATCTATTTTATCAGAAAAGCAAACCATTTTCAAAAGATTGTTTCGACATATTAAAAAAATAAACTGATTTTCTAAAATTTATCAAAAAATTGGAATTTCAAAAACCCAAATGTTTTTCAAAAATAAAAAAAAACAGGGTTTTTATATTATTATTATTATTATTATATATATATTATATTATTATTATAATTCAAGTGATTTTCAAAAACTTAACAAATTCTAACAAAAATCAAGATATTTAATATTTATTGTTAAAAAATCTAACAATTTAAAAAAAAATACCAACAAAAAAAATCAAAAAGGGGCCAAGAAATTTAAAAAACAAGCGATTTTAAAAAATTACCAGAAAAACAAGAATTTTTGAAAACTATGAAAAATGAAGTGATTTATATTTCTTTTTTCCATAAAGAATTTCCAAATCATTTTGTAGAAATTTTATAGAAAATTGTGGAATTTCAAGCAATATAAAAAAATCGAATTTCAAAGAAAACATAATTTATGAAATTTAAATCTCTTTATATCTTGAAAAATTTTCATTTTAAACAAAAACTAACTAAAATTCTACTAATAAACATTAAAATATTGAAATTTAACAAAATTTATTCGAAGATGAAATTTATTGAACTTTGTTTCAAATTTTATGAAGTTTCTTTCTAAAACTTATATTTTTAATAACAATTCAACAAAAATTAAGTCAGTTCAAATGATTTTCCAGAAAATTTTATATATATTAATCAAATTCTAAAATTTAATAAACTCGTGTATCGATTTGGGTTGTTTTTGGAGTTTAATTATTAATTTAATTTAATAGCAAAGATTGTTTTGTTTTTTCTTAGAACTGAAAATTCTTTTTTTTCTTTAATTTGTTGAATTTTTTACAAAAAAAAATGTTGATGGTAAATGAATTTTTATTAAACTTTTGTTTTCAATTTCAAAATACAATGAAATTCATTGATAAATATTGAGCCTCATTCAAATATCATTAAAATTTGCCTTAATCTTCTTAAAAACCTTTGAGAAAGCAATTCAATTTATAGATGATCTTTAATATTTCTTGAGAATTATTTGAATTCAGTCAATTTCCACAAAATTTTTATGAAATTATGACTTATTTTTGAAGAACAAATTCAGGAAAAATAGCAAATTGAATTCATTATTATTATGCTATATGTATATGTGTTTTTGTAAAATTCGAAAATGAGTTGTCACCGATATTTGAAAATACTGGAATTCAAAAATCAGTTTTTGTATATACCGTGTGCTATCCAACTACAAAAATGTACATTACTTTCTTTAAAAAAGAATTAAATTTTTATTGAAAAATATTTACTTCACCTATCCTAACAGCCATTATTACCATATGTCTCATCTTTCAAAATATTTATTAAGTAGAGTTTATGCAAAACAATATATGACAACAAAAATAGCTACTAAAATTATTTAATCACAATCATGATTTAAATAAAAACATGTCTGAAAATATCATTATTTTAAATTAAGTGATTTTTTTGTATAATTTATACAAAGAAACAATAAAAATAAAAATGCAAAAAACTAGAAGACAAGACACCCTTAAAAATAAATGTTTCACTGAATAATATAATTTCTTCTTTTAGTGATATAATGAAGGAGAAAGCGATTAAAAATGCACGCGACGCTTTTCAAAGCGAGAAGGCCAGGACTATGCAATTTGATTTGGAGGCAGTGGTCGAAATCCAAGATGACAGAAGAGGGCTGGACACGATCGATGGGGAATTCGCACAGCCAGCGATATTTAAGGGTACACTGAAGGCCTACCAACTGCGAGGAATGAATTGGCTGGCGAATCTATATGATCAGGGAATCAGCGGCATTCTTGCCGATGAAATGGGTCTCGGAAAAACTGTACAGAGCATTGCTTTCTTAAGCCATCTATCAGAATTTCAAGGTAAAGAAAATATAAGGACATTGATAACACAGCCACACTAAAACAAAAAATTGTCTGACCAATGAACCAAAAGTTTTGAAATTCTAATGAATTTTTAAATTTCGATAATATTCCATTGAGTTTGATGTTTTAGTGAATTACATTTTTTATTGAATTCATTAAAATTTAAAAAAATATTACCAATTTTTTATTAGATTTATTGATATCATTGATGTTTTAATGCATGTTGGTGATTTTTGCAATTTTCTTACTAGAAATTAAGTTTAGTGCAAACAAATGTTCAGTGATGTTGTAATGAAATTTTCTGAAGTTTCATTGAATTCAATTTAATTATCATAAATAAAATTTTAAATTCTAAAATTCTAATGAATTTTAACAAAATCGTATTGAAGTTAATACTAACAGAATTGAATTTGAATTCTATAAGAATTGAATAAATTTCATCAAAATGTTTTAAATTGATTAGGATGATATTTCATGGAATTCATTGAAACTTCAACCAATTTTCCAAAAATATCATTGGTTTTAAAATTTTAATAAAGCACTATTATTTATTAATTTCATAACAAAATTTTGTGAACATTTAGTAAATGAACTTAATTTTTTTTTTTTTAGTAATACTTGATTCATTTTCAGAAATCTTTATTTCTCATCTCATACTTGTCACACCATTCTTTGTCTGTGGTATGCAAAAGATCTGTGCAATAGTTTATTAGTTATAATGGAGTTTAAAAAAGTGTCGGCTGAATTAGTTCAATTTTTGGAATATTCTAGCTCTGTTCATGCTTTCCTATATTTACATCCTTTTGTTTTGGCAACGTACATCTATTCATGCACTTTCTCTTATTCTATCAAATTTAATTCTTTTGATATTTTTAGAAATTCATGTGATTTTCTGTTTTTGAAATAAATTTTATTTTGATTATTGTTTTAATTTCTACAAAATACTAGAAAATCACTTGAATTCGTCTAAAATTTCGACTTTTTGTTTGAATTTTTGTATAATGCATACAAAGATTTTTTTTTTAAATATACATTTTGAATTATTTCGCAAAATTAAAAGCAAATTGATGAATATTTTATCTAATTTTGTACAAATTTGAAAATATTCTATATGTTCTTATGAAAATTTTGACGAATTGTTGAAACAGAATTTTTGGTTTTCTTAAAAGTATTTACAATTTTTTTGAAAATTTTAAGAAAATTGTGGAAATTTTCATGTAATTTCGAGAATTTATTAACAGTTTTACCAAATTTTTGAGACAACATTCGAAATTTGAACAAGTTTTTGAAATAATTTAATATCTTTTGGTGAAATTTTAATGATTTTTTTTTAAATCTTGATAGAAAAATCTTTCTGAAATTTGAATTCATACTTTGGAAAACTTTTAATTAATTTAGTTTTTTTTTTGTAAAATTTTGAAGTAATGTTACGAATTTTAGAAACATTTTGATTGATTTTAGTAAAATGTTGAAGAATTTTTATGAAATTTTATGAAATTTTGAAGAATTTTCATAAAAATTTTAAAATTTATTAAAAATAAAATATTATTTTTAGAATATCTGGAAGCATTTTTCAAAATGTTTTAATTATATGTATAAAGTTTTTGAAAATCATTTCATTTCTAATTATTGTTTTTTTTTTAATTACTGAAAAGTTTTTTTCTTTTTTTAAATTTTGAAAATCACATTTTGTGGAAAAGTATTTAAAACATTCGATTTTATTTAGAAAATTCTAAATTATTTTTGGAAAATTTTAAGAATAATTCATTTTATTTTTAGATTTTTTTTGAAAACTGTTGAACACATTTCTTTTTGGAAAAAACTAAAATGAATTGTTTTTTAATTCATTACATTTTTTGATTTTATTTTTTGGAAAATCGTATTTTCTTTTTTTAATTTTTGAAAATTTGTGAGAAAATATTAAAAGTTCTCTCTTTAGGTATATTTAGTTGACAATCTCTTAATGTTTGTTGGGAATTTTAATAATGCTTTATTTGTTTTTAGAATATACGGAAATATAATTTTTCATAATTTTATTATAATTTTTAAAAATATCATATTTTTTAAATTCATAACAAAATTTTACAAAATTGTTGAAAATCAAAAAAAATAATTCTTTGGAAGTTTTCTCATCAAAAATACTATATTGTTTTTAGTTTTTTTTTTAAATGTTGAAAAGCATGTTCTTTTTGTAAAACTTTCAAAATGGTCTTGGTACCTTTAGATACTTTTTTGGATTTATATTTAAGCAATAATTTTCATTATAAACAATTTGATTTTTGTGTTTGATTTAATTTTAGATCTTTGGGGCCCATTTCTGGTTATCTGCCCGGCTTCAACACTACACAATTGGCAGCAAGAATTTGCCAAATTTGTGCCGAATTTTAAAGTTGTGCCATATTGGGGAAATCCAGCTGTAAATTACATAAATGCTTATTTTCATCGACAGAATTGATTTTAATGTCATTTTTAGGATCGTAAGATTCTGAGGCAATTCTGGCACCAGGATGGCATGCACACCAAAGATGCGGGATTTCATGTGGTCATAACAAGCTACCAAATCGTTATTTCTGACGTAAAATATTTTAACCGCATTAAATGGCAATATATGGTCTTGGATGAGGCACAAGCCATTAAAAGCACCAGCAGGTCAGTGAGAAATTAAATTTTAATTTTCACTTCAAATTAATATTTACGACTACGATTGCATACATATCACTTGAATTTAGTATATGCCACTTGAATTTCATAACTGTCACATGATTTTAAATTTTTGACGGTTACATTTAATATCTGCCACTTGAATTTCATAGTTGTCAGTTGAATTTAATATTTGCCACTTAGATGTGATGTTTGTTTTCATGACTTTTTTTTAATTCGTTTCGTTTTTCAGAGATTTTTGTGAGCTTTTATTTCTAAAATATTGATGGAAAATATTAAATATCCTTGACATTAAAAAAATACAGACTTTTGAAAATGTTTAAAAATGTTGATGATATTTTTTAATAATCTACATGAAAATTCCTGAACATTTTAAAAAACCAATGGAAGTAATTAAAAGTTCATAAAATATTTAAGAAACCGATGGCAAAATTCAGGAAAAATGTCAATAAAAATTATTGAAATTTCAAGATTTAAAAATAAAATCAATGTAAAACAATTTTAATATAAATTTATAAAAATTCGTAAAAAATTAAATTAAATTATTTTGTTTAAAATTTTTTTTTGAAATAATGATAGAGATTCGATGAAACAGTTGCCAATTAAATAAACGAAAATCTAGGAAAACAATTTTCGTACATTTTGAATTAAAATTTTTAAAATATTTCATGCACTAATCATCAAGAAAAAACTTTTAAAATCAATCTTTGAGAACCATTGAAGAAACCTAGAAAATCAAAACCACACCAAAACTTTTGAGAATCATTCATTGAAAGCATTAGGAAAATTTATTGACATGAACTAAAAAAAAAAAAAATCGAAGATCACATGAAATTTTCAAAGATATTTAACAATTTGTCAACAGTTTTTCTGAATTTTGTCATCAGATTCTCAATTATTTTCAAGTATTCTATGGATTTTTAAATTATGTACTTCCATTGAATTTTAAAGATTTTCAGTAATTTTCATAAGATTACTACATTTTTAAGTATTTTTTTTCTCAATGTTTTCATGAGTTCCGAAAACTCAATGGAAATATTTGAAAATTTACGAAAACTATGCCTTAGAAAGGTTTATAGAAATTTTTGCAATTCAACAAAAATTCTTGACATTGAAAATCTGTGACAAAACAACAAGATGAAGGTTTTTCATCACTTTTTAATATATTTTTAAAAATGTAATGAATTTTCAAGACTTTAGAATTTCTAAAACATTTTGTTCGATTTGGTAAATTTTAAACGAAAACTGGAAAAAAATTAACAAAAAACAAGTACATTAAAATTTTTAAGAATTTTGTCAATATTTGAAGAATTTTTGAAAGGAGAATATTTGAAAATCTTTAAGCAACCTATTGAATTTTTTTTTAAATACAGCAGAAACACCAAAAGAAACTGATACAAATCATTAAAAATCGAGAAAACACTTAATTTTTTTTAGAAATTGACAAGCATTTTCGAAATTCTACAAACATTCTAATTAAAGATAAAAAATAATTCACCATCAAATTTATTCAAATTGCAACTACAGTCTAATCTCTATTTAACAAAGTCTTAAATCCTAAAACAAAATTCGTTATATAGAAAATTCGTTATTTGGAATTTAGACAGCAAATTGTTTCAAGGTACCACAAAAAAAATTGTTGAATAGAGAAATTTTCAAAATAGAAGTTTGTATTTATTTAATGAATTGAATGATAACAATAATGATTTTGTGAAAAATATACTCTCAATTGTAGAAAAATGATTATTATCATTTTAGTATGCGTTGGAAGATTCTGCTGGGTTTCAACTGCAGGAACCGTTTGTTGTTGAGTGGTACACCAATTCAAAATAGTATGGCGGAACTTTGGGCTTTGCTCCATTTTATTATGCCAACTCTATTTGATTCACATGAAGAGTTTAATGAGTGGTTCTCTAAAGATATAGAAAGCCATGCTGAGAATAAGACTGGTATTGATGAAAGTAAGTACACTTTTCTATTTTTATGTATTATATTTACATTACTTTGTAAATGCTCCAAACCACTCTATAGAGAATGTGAACATGAAAAGGAGACCATACTACACATTTTATGTGAATATTCCATCCTCAAAAACCTAAGGTGTTCCCACTTCAAAGATTAGTAGGGTTTATCAGTTTTTCAAAATCTGTTGTTTTGGTTGAATTTATAAAACTCTAAAACAGGTTTTTAAATTTTAAAAACCTGGGTTTGGTGCCAATTATCATTTATAATCGGTGAACAAATAAATAGATATCATAACACTAACATGTAGGAATGTTTTACTTCTTGGAAAAATGGTATTGAAAGTATCGAAACACTAGTAATTTGTGCAAAATTAAATGAAATTTGATAAAAAAAAATCACTGATATTTCGCAAAATTTAATGAAACTTTGAGATATGCAATTAAATCTCTAAAAACACAGTGATATCTGCTACAGATATTTACTTAAAATTAATAAAAATTCAATATTTTTGTTGTAAAATTCAATAACAACAAAAATATTCTTAAAGATATCCAATTAAATTTCAGAAGTTTTTTTTTTATATATAGATTCTACTACAAAATTTCATTAAAACTCGGTAGTTCAAATTAAGATTAATTGTAGAAATTTTATTAAATTTTTTAAAATGCAATGAAATTTCACTAAACTTTGTGCAATTGATCTGAAATTCTATCAAATTCTTTATAATTTGATATATCAAATTATTATTGAATACCATTGATATAATTTTTTAAGTTATATATAATTTTTTTGATATTTCTATGATATCTAAATATTTTTTGAAAATACTATCGAAAACCGATAATTCCAAATCCTAGACTTTTTTTTTTAATTTATGCTACAGATATATTTTGACTGTCCTAAAAGCATTGTTCTACTATATTTGGAGTGTTCAGAAGGCAATCAGTGGAAGTCAAATTTTACCTGAAAAAGACTTACATCGGTCAAGAATTTCTTGTTGTTCTTCACAGAGCAATTAAGTCACTACTTTCATAGCTAACTATAGTTCATTTAATCGGTGTTAATACAGTAACAGTA
>JARJED010300819.1:0-11904 GCA_030264515.1 Sepedophilus sp. GC000190 | reverse complement strand
TTTCCTGGACTTACCTAAGTGCTCAGTCAATTTATTTCCATCACTGACCTTGAGGGTCTTCCAGTATCTTAATAGTTTTTTGTTTTCATTATTTCTATGGATTTTACACCACTTGTGGAGCAAGTGCTTCATAATAAAGAGAAAGTTGCTCTTCCATGCATTTTTCTGTTGTCATTATATTTTAAACTCCCAGGTATGTAAAATTAATTAGCAAGGAAGAAACAAATCAGTTCATGCATTCTTGAACTACTATATACATATATGGAATTCTTGTATGATAAAATTTCTTCATTTAAGTTTTATAGCACAAATATGTTAACAGATCTTTTATTTCTCTCTAAAAATGATAACAAAATATGCCATTTAATATGAAGATTAATATGTATATACAAAAGGGTATCATTTCTTTTAAGGAGTGGATATATTTATCATGAAATTCTTTAATTCTAATCACTTGATTAACAATAACAAGTCAAGACCCACGAGTATTCAACGAAAACATAATACCAAAGCACAGTTTGTAAATTAAAGCATTAACATTTGCAAAAGTGAATAAATTTACCAATTAACATGTTAGTTATTGCGAGATTAGTGCATAGCTCTACCTCTTTCGCAAAATTGGTGCGTATCTTAGCAAAAGAATCAGGATCCCGACGATTTTTCTTCTAAAAACACAAAGAAATAAATTACATAAGCACCTGGTTCCCTGATAACTAAGCTTCAACTATGCAAAACGAAACGTTAAAAAATACAAACTAAAAGTTGCTAAAAGTGTATTTTCAGGTGACGATGTTGAAGTTAGAAATTATGAATTTTTTAAATTTAAAACAAACTCTTATTATTAGTTTAGTGTGTAGTAAGATATGCTTTTTTTATTGTTTTAATTCCATGTTTAATTAGTAAGCACCTAATCTTGTTTGAATTTTGGTATATTTATTTTTTATATCAAAATAAAATTTGAAAACGTATTGTGATATTAATATTAAAACCTGAAATTCTTTAATAAATTTTCTTAGGTAGTATCATAATTTGTTTCATTTTAATTTTTTTTTTAAATAAATGTCTTTTAGAGCGACAAGTAAATTAAAGTTTTGTAACAAAATATTTATTGGGGATCTATGAATGATGAAAATTTCATGAGCAAACTAATTCTACATTTTTGCTAAAAAAAACAATACAAAAATTATGAATATTTTCTTAGACTAGCAAAATTTACTATATTCTACTTTGTGTAAAACTGCATTCAAATTATTAATTTAATTTGAATATTTTACTAGTGGAGGTGAACATTATTAAAGCAATCTAAGGCACATAAAATGTGAAGCACAAACTAATTAAAAACCCAACTAATAATTGCAATATAATCTAAAATGTGAACTTGCATAGTGCAAAACCAAACGAAAATTTATTGTTTACCTCATCTTGTGTCATGGCCTCTAGTTCTGCAGCCAAACTAAATTCACCTTCGGTTAGTTTCCTGCCCTGTTCCACGCTAGCATGCAACAGACTAGCCTGTAACTCCTCATTGGCCTCTTGAAGTTTTCCATTAATTTCCCGAAGCGACGTCATCTCCTCATGAAGCTCGTCTAAGCGAAGAGCTTCAGGGGAAGTTGTGGGTAACGCCGGCGTACGTGCTTCGGAACGCAATCTTTCTACTTCCCTTGATAATTCTTCTATTAATAAATTGTGAGCATGTTGCTCTTTTATCAGTCTAAAAACAACAGATATTTCAAAATATAAACATTATAATTGTTATTATCAGGAACACGCAAAGTAAATGTGTTTTTAACAAATAAACACACAATTAGGAATTTCAATTACAAGCAGATATATCTAATCAATTATATAATTTAATTAAAGTATCGTGAATAAACATGAATCAAACAATGCATACAATGAATTTAACTCACCTTCTCTCCTGTTCTTTAAGTCTATGTTCATGTTCCTTCACATCTACAATTTCATTCCTAAGATCTTGCAGTTGATCAGATAACTCTTTTCTTTCGTTTTCTAGTTTCTCTATGCGTATTCTTTGTCTTGCAACTTCTTCTTTATAATTGTTGGCTTCAGCTTCAGCAGATTGTAGTCTAATACTAGAGTTTTCTAATTGCAATATCTTTTCACGTTCTATTCTAGTTAATAGTTCCTTAGTTCTTCTTTGTTCATCCTATTAATTGAATTCCAATCATATTAATAAAAAGAAAAAAATAGTTCAGCTAATAGTTGAACTGTGATATAATAAATAATTCCTCATTGATTAATTCTTTGTTTTATATCAAAATTAGGAAATTGTACTATTGGTATACTTTAACTATTAAGATAATAGTAAAATATTTAAATTATTTTGATAATATAATTAACATTAAATAATTTGTTTGGTCGTTTTGATTCTAAATGAAATAATTCTTGTAACAGCAATGCAAACAATAGACAAAATTAAAAAATAAGAAAAAACATACATGTAGTCTTTCATCTGCTCGCATTTCTGAATCTCGTAATTGTTCTTCCAACATGATGACCCTTGCTTGTAAAGCTGCATTATCCGATTTAGCTCGAGTATATCGTTCATCATTGTGTGTTGCAGAGTCTTGGAGGACACCCATTTGTTGTTGTAGAACTTGAACCTGGAACGAAATAAAAACAAATTTTATTGTCTGATTTATTGCAGATCTTTAAAATAACAAAAAGTTTCTGAATTTTTAAATACAAAAACATCTGAATGAATTGAGAAATCCATCTACTAAAAGCAATGTAAAAATTATTCAATAAATATTAAATAACAGTATTATACAATATCTTGCATATATTTTACATAATATATATTTTATTTTTCTTCCCTACCTCCTTTTCTCCTCCCTTCACTCTCCACCCTCCTTCATCCCATTATTTCCCCTTCCCTCCTCTTCTTTTCCTTCTCTTTCCCTATCCTTTCTATAACCCATTCTTCCCCTTCTATTCATTCTTTCCCTTACATCCTTAACCCTTTCTTTCACTTTATTACTAGTGATTTCCTGAAAGGTAGACATTTCGCGCACACTGACTGGCGAATTAAGCAATTGGTAGACCAAAGGCGCGACTTGATTCTCTTGATTTTAAGCTTAGTCTGAAATTTCAAATTGCAATTCCAATCGTTGAAATGTCATTGAAAAGTTTAAAAACCAATTGAAGTCTTAGCAAAATGTATGGAATTAAAACTATTTAAAACGTTAAAGAAACCAAAGAAAATTTCCGAAAACTCTGAAAAATGCTCTGAATTCCTAAGAAATCGAAAGAAATATTTCAAAATTCATGAAAATCTTCGAACATCCTTCAAAATAACTGGACATCTTTGAAAAACAGTGATAATCTTCATATTAATTGTTGAAAATCGATAGAAATCTTACAAAAAGTGAAAAAAATAAATAAAAAACAACTCATGAAAAACCATCTAAAAATTAAAAAAAAAACAGTTTTCTTAATCGTTAAAAATCATTTTTTTGTTGTTATTGAAAAAATCAACGAACTTATATATTGTCTTTCAAGCAGTGGAGGATCCAAGAGGCGATCGCCCTCCCTCCCTGAGAGGTTTTTTCTTTAAAATTTCAAGATATCACTTAATTTATGTTATGTTTCTTTCAATAATTTTCAAGCCTACATGTGTTTATTTAATTTAGTCTAGCATCTTATTTTTGTTTCTTTAACCTAGCAGTATGATTTTCAGTATCTAAAAAAGGTAATTCTGGATCCGCCACTGATTTGAAAAACCAATATAATTCTTAAAAAACAAATCAATATTATATTTTTTTTTAACCTATGAACCTTAGAAAATTAAAGAAATCTTTTGAAAAATTATGGAATTCTTCCCGAGACTATGAAAATCTTCAAAAAATCATGAAAAATGCTTAAAGTCTTTGAGAAATCGATGAATCTGAGAATTCAGTTTTTATCAATCATTCATTATAAATCTTTAAATACTTAATGGAATATTTAAAAAACTATCGAAAATTTTCAAATAACTCGATGAAAATAACTGTTCATTGCAAAATTTGAAAAATAACGAATTCTAAAAAAAAACTTTCAAAAAAATCAATGAAATTATATGAAAAATCAACGTAAATCTTTGAAAATAAATTAACTTTCAAAAATGTTTAAAAAATGAAAGGAAACCCAAAAAAATCCTAGAAAAAAGAAACAAAAAATCCTTGAGAAACTCTCGAAAAATCGATGGCAGGCTTTCAAAAATCCATGAAATTGATTAAAAAGCCGGAAATTTCAGAATAATAATAATGGAAGTAAAACAGTGATAATATAAGTAAACATCTGAAAATCTTCATGAAACTGATTGAAATCGAATATTCACGATTTTAAAAATCATAGAAATCATTGGAAAATCCTAAGAAAATTATAAAGGATTATACAGAAGTGCTGAATAGGTTAATAGCTCCATCTACTTTGTATATTAGTGTATAACATTTATTGAATAAATATATCTTTCTATCTTGTAGAGAATCCGTACAATTTTATGAAAACCGTTGGGAATGCTGACAAAATGTTGGACATCTTTGAAATAAACAGATTTTTTCGATCGTCTTTCAAAAACTTGATGAAAATTTTTGAAAATTGACTATTCAATTGAAATAATAGTGAAATCTAAAAATCACTTGAAAAAATTGTTGTGATGATAAGAAGACACAGTAAACAATGCATTAGAAGTCTGAGCATCGGATCCATTCTAAAGATTTATCTACAAATATAGATGATCAAGACATTGAACAACAACATCAAGGAAGTGAAAATACATCTTTTTTGGCAACAGCACTTACAACCCCGCCGGAAATCCTGAATGGACACCCAGCCTCTTAAGTCAAGGTCTAACCCATCACCTTATAAAGACCGCTCCTTTAAGTCTAAATCTTGTTACCTACAGACCAATGACGTGTCTATCTACAGTATATATAGTTTATTTAATCGGTGTTAATACAGTAACCGTACTGCGCATGGAACTCAAGCATAATGTGTACGACGAAAATGGAATGAAAACGTCTTCTTGATTGAAATTTGCGCTTTGGATTACATCTACATCGGCGCGATTTTCATGCGCATTAGTGTTACTGTATTAACACCGATTAAATAAACTATACAATCAAGCTCTGCTCCTGAGGCGCACATCGGGGAGCGAGAGAGTTACTGTTAGACAAGGAATTACGGTACATAATGTACCAATACGTACGGCGTCTTCGAAATTTGTTAGTGCGCAACCCAAAGTCAGGGGCATAGCTAGTTTGAATTTACTGTACATCTTATAGAGTCATAACTGCAATACTTACTAACAAAATATATGCTCATCTACCCTTGCATAATAGGTCTACTTATCACTAGCATGGAAGATTGGAAGACCACAATGGTAATCAAAAATCGATTAAATGAACGACCAATCGAAATATGACGTGGCATCTTTCAGTGAGATTCTCTTGGCGCCCTTTGATTTAGCCTTATACATCATATCTCATATATACGAAAGAAAACGAAAGAAGAATACAATATTGAATATTTGGGAAGAAGTATCACACACCTCATCTATATGGATGGTAGCAAGTTCAGAAGAGAATTTCTATAAAATACTCCGCCAAACTGAAAACTAAATAGAGTTTCCTAAAGAGAAGTGCAAATTAATAGAAGCAAAAATGAAAGAATGGGAAGCGGAAAACGCATCCGACTCGCATACATAAGAAGAACAGGCAATAGAAAATATGCTGCCGGATGAATTGTATCAATACCTTGGCTTTCACGAAAATATTACAACGGCATACCAAAGCATAGAGCTGCAAATGAAAGAAAAAATTGCAAGAGAGTCAAGGAAGTACTTAAAAGCCATCTAACTACAATAAATAAAACTAAGGCCATAAATACGTACGCAGTGACATACAGTTTAGGTATAATCAGATGGACAAATACAGAATTTGAGAGATCGACCGAAAAATAAGATCAATGTTTATCCAATACTATGACTATCCGCGCAGCTCAATGTAACCTTTCCACATAACTCGATAACAGGAAGGAAGAAACGTGATTGACTTAATAAATATCAACACTAAACATGTCGAGTGGTTGCGAAAATTATTCACAGAAAACATCCAACTCAACAGAAACGTACCACAAAGACATAATAGTATCAGATAATAACTACACGCCTCTAAATCTGCGAGACACGGAATACAGTGCACAAAAAACGCATTTGTTGAAGTAAAGAAAGAAGCATGTGGTGGCATATGTACATGGATTTTGGTATAGACTAATGAAAACCTTAAACATCGAGAAAGGAAAAATGGTCTATAGCGAAGTGATACATATTACCAAATGGAGATATTGCCCGTGCTTTGGAACATGGAAAAACATATAAATATCTCAGTCTTTAGGAAGCAAGTGTGTTAGAAGGTAAACAGACCAGAACAAAAATCGAACAACAATACTTTAGAAGTGTTCAGAACTTAATGGAGGCAATCTAGCAGCAGCAATCAACGGCTACGCTACTTCTGTTCTCACATGTTGGTTTAGCATACTTAATTAGGCATAGACTGAACTGGATGATATGCAATTATGGCCACTAAAATAATTTACACCAACCCAAGTGATCTACTGTTACAACTACACCACCCGGAAGATTAGAGAGAAGAGTTCTTATTAACTTTATTAATTTGCATTCTAGTCAAGAAACTAAATTATACGATTTTTTTTATCAAAGTTTAGAATACTAACCTACATCGGGTAGTAAAATTACCTGGCAATATTTATTATCTATTGAATCTGATCAAGGACAATGTATAAATGGTTAAGCTATTTGATGTAGAAAAACAGGATATGTGATAAAACAATTAATTCCACGGCCGACACCAATAAGATCTCATCAGGCTCTTATAGACAAATTAACATCAAATATACGGTCCAATGATGGCTACCACTTCCCCGAAACATACGGATTTATGTTTACCAAACAGGACTAAGTAATTAAAATAAACAATTACAAAAGAACCATGATAAAATATAATACAATTGGCTGCGACAAATGTAGAAAATGCCATCAAATGTCGGAACCTAATCAGCACATAACATCGGAATGCACATACTTAGCCAACACTGATTATTTGCGCAGACATACAGATACTACATCTGAAACTTGCGAACAAATATGGACTTCTGAATATCTACACACCATACTATAAATACCAAGCTATGACAGTATTGGATGACTATGCTACGATATGGGCGGTTATCTTCGATAGAAATGTGATGAATAAATAATAGGTCTGACTTTGGTTGGTTAGAACCAAGACTGGATACCTAACAGACGTAGTCGTACCCAATAATAACAACATGGTTGATAAATATAAAGAAAATAATACTTAGTATGTCGAACTGGTCATCGAGGCCCATCAAATGTGGCGATTAAATAAAATGGAACTGATACCAATCATTATATCATCTACATCTCTTATATCGAAAATACTAGAAGACTAGTTGGAGAAGCTGAGAGTACACCGAAACACCTTTATTACCGTGCAGAAGATCTTTAATATGGGCACATGACACTTGGGGATGAACATTTATCGGGTTGAGACCAGCCTTATTATGATTTGTAACATCAATTCAAGTTCTTATTGGTTGTGAATAGACTATAGGTATCTATTTATAAAAACTAAAATATCGTTAAGGCAAAATATGCGGCAATAAAATATTATTAATTTATTAAGTAATAACTAATAACTTTAACTTTGGATGGCTTAAAAATATTTTTATTTTGGCGCTACATTGATTTTTATCTCGAAAGGTATAATTAGCTATTAATAGTTGAGAGAATGCTGATTAAGAAAGGAAAGTTTAAATCCATTTAATTAATAGTAATTAATAGAGCCAATGATTAACTGTAGTGCGACATTTTATGTTTGAGAAAAAATACTTAAAAGATGAAACGCAATTCTATTGTGTGTATTCCACATAATCAATTTTAAATCAATACAGTAATATAATACATTATCATTGGTTTGCTTTCAAAAGTACCGCAATTCTGTATGAAGAAATTTTATCTGTAATTACAAGAATATATCGAGAGCTTAATGTTAATAAATAATATACACAATGATGCAAATAAAAACAATTTACTAGAGGCCGATTTAGTTTATTCATATGTTGTCGACTGGTAACGCGGATTTAAATCATTTGATTTAAATCATGATTATTTTAATTAAGTAATATTTATAAATCATGATCTTTAACAAAGTACTCGCGTAATAATATTATTTTAACTTTCAACAAACATCATATAAACACTTTGTCTAAATTGAAAATGTACATTACGAAAATATCTGTATTCGTTATTACTTGAAGTAATGTAACATGGGCTTGCTTGGAATAATTATTTTTTATAATTGAATGTCAACTTATGAGCTGCACAACTCCAAGAATAGGACATATGAATCGATAGATGACGCAACCAACATATGAATTTTTTAACCATTAATTTTGCGAATCTGTTTTATGAACGAAGCTGTTAGATATCCTAGAATATAACGTACGATTCAGTGGTGACGTAGGGAATGTTTATTTCGGCATTTAATTTTGAAAATGATTTGTTCGGCTGATCATTTCTAAAAATAATTGAAAGGCATAAAATTTAGCAAGAATTAAGATAAATAAAAATAATACTGTTTCGTAACGATGCATCTGCGTGCCATCGAGAAAGATTCGAAAAATAACACATGCGACTAATTAAGCGGCGAATGACTTTCCCACTTGAGTTAATTGTGTGAAGTAGAAGAAAAATTATAAGTTTGTTAAGTGAGTAATGGGCGTAGACAGGGAATCTGACGAAAAGATCGTTTAGTTGTATTAAAAATCTTATTACTTGTGAGAAAAAAACTTGAAAGGTTCAGAATTATTGTTTTAATAATATGCAAAGACAAACAATTAATCAAATTATATTAATTTAAACAAAGATTACTTAAAGGGTGTAGGGGGTAAATGCATTTTTGATGGTGTTTTTGAAAAGAAAATCTGTTAAAACATGAAATAAAACGAAAAATAAATAACCGAAACTGATTCTATTGTTGTACTATTATTAGTTAACGTGTGTATGAATTTTGCTACTTATTTAAAGAATTTTCAAAATCTCTAAAATAATTTTCACGTGATTTTGAAAAAAAAAATCAGAAAATTACCAACAATAAAAAATAAGATGTAAAAAAATATTTCAAGAGTATTCAAAGATTTTTTCTAGAATTTTCAAGATTTTTTTTTTATGTTTCGTGTAGAAATTGCAAATATCCTAAAAAATAAGTGACTAAGAATTTTGGAAAAGTTTTGAATGAATTATGCATTCCTAAGGTGTAACGTGATACTGAATTAACTAATTATATAAAGTGTATAAATTTCAATTTGTTTTTATGAGTTATTGAAGAAATATTGAAGATGCATTATTTTTAAACTCATTTTAAAGAAATTTCACGAAATCTTTAGTGTTCTTTGTGCGACTTAAAAAATGCATTATTTTTTAGAAAACTTACTGAATTCTTAATCATTTTGAAATTTTCTAAAGGACCATTAACATTTTCTAAGAATTCTCAAGATTTTTCATAAGACTTTTAATGGAAATTTCAAAACTGTAAAACATTTTTACTAAATTTACATTATTTAAAAAAAAACAAGAATTGTTCATTTTGTTGAAATATTTTCAAGAATTTTAAAGAAATTTTTATTATCTGTCAATTTTGTTGCAATTTTGATAGCAGCAAAAAGAGAGCTTTGCTCTTAAAAAACGTTTCTGCATAATAAAACAAATTTGGAAATGGAATAAATCATTTTATTTTTTTTATTTTATTATTTTTTATTTTTTAAGCAATAAATATAATGAAAATTCAATTTATTGCAAACTAGCATTTTCCCGCGACTTCGTACGTATCAACTTAATCATTTTCTATTTGTGTGGGGAATATTTTGCCAGTCGGTAGACGTGCACTAGCATAGTTGATAAATGTGGACAGACAGACACATTTTCCGTATATATGGTTGCCTATCCTGTGCGCTTAGGGAACTTACATGTGTGTGTCAAATTTTGTAAAAAATATTCACATTTTTATCAAAAAAATCGCAAAATTTATATATTAATTAACAAAATCTTAAAATTTCACAAACCTTTGCATCTGTTGACAAAAAATATTCAACAATTTAAAAACAAAATCATTAAAATCTTCAAATGGTATGAAAATTTGTATAATATTTCATTCATATTTGATC
The DNA here is from genome assembly GCA_030264515.1 of Sepedophilus sp. GC000190. Taxonomy (NCBI): domain Eukaryota; kingdom Metazoa; phylum Arthropoda; class Insecta; order Coleoptera; family Staphylinidae; genus Sepedophilus; species Sepedophilus sp. GC000190. Next base: position 1,638 of record JARJED010300819.1, on the reverse strand, counting down.
AAAAAAATTGTTCGGATTCAACAGTAAGACAGGTGATTTCTAAAGTATTTTGTCCTAATGAATCCGAATTTGACAATGGTTTTAGCAAATTGGCTCGAAAAATGCACAAAAATTGAGATTAAATTTTCAAAATTCTGATAAATAATTATTTAATCTCAGTTTTTATGCATTTTGCCAACCAATCTGGTAAAACCAGTATCGGGTTCAGCGGGCCATAATACATAAGACAACACCTATCGCAACCCGGGTTTTAAACCGGGAATAGAAAAACTCTAAAGCATATAAAAATTTAAAAAAAAAACAGAAACAACAACTATTTCTTGCAAAAAAAAAGATACATTCCCAGGATTTCACTTTTTTCCAAAACAATCTAATGAAAATCAAGAATCAAGTGATTTTCAACATTTAAAAACAAGAAACAAAAATTAAGTATTCTGATATAATATAAATTAAAATCATTCAAATTTTCAGAAAAGTGATTTAAAAATAATTAAAATAATTTCCCCATATTTTTAAAATATTGTAAAAATCAATGATTTTCCAAAAACTTTCTAAAACGCGCGAATTTGAAATATGGTTCCAAAAGTCTTAAAACAATAAATAATTTTCAAAATTATCAACAAAAAAACAGGAGATGTTCAGCAAAAAAAATATCTAATTATTCCGAGGGTTTTTAAAATTTTCCAAAAAAAATCAACCATTTTCAACAATTTTCTAAATAAAATCGAAATTTTTTAATTATTTTTGTACAAAATCAAGCAACTAAAAAATATATCCGGCAATAATTTAAAAAAAAAACAGTGTTCCTTGATAACAACCCGAGACCGAAGGCCGAGGGTTGTTATCTAAAAGAAACGTGCTTGAGGAAGTTTGCAAAATTATAAGTATTTATCAATGTTCGAGGGATATTCGGTCAGAAAAATTTTTGCAATAAATTTTATTATCTCATTCATTATTTTCATTACTAAGCGGTCAATGTGACATTTAAAGTAATAATAATAATTTTTTAATAATTACCAACATCTTTTGATGGCATGCGTTAAAATTTACCTCAATTTTAATAACTTTTAATGAACCTTCAATCAATTTTTTTCTATTATTTTCAATAACTTTCTACATTTTCCACAGATTTTGAATATTTTCAATCATTTTTAAAGTTTTTCAGTGATCTTTAAAGCAAAAAATAAAATTTCATTTAATTCGAAAATTTTAAATGATTTTTTATTACTTTTCATCAAGTTTTTTTTTATAAAAAAACGTCAATTTTGATGTTATAAATAAATTTTTAATGTTTTAGAAATTTTTTTTTTTTTTATCGAATTTAGATGGATTTTAAAATTATTTTCAATATTTTTATTTACAGATTTTCATGATTTTTATAGATATTTATTGGTTTTAGAAAATATTTTTATTAATTTAGATTATTTTTATTTTTTTCAAGAAGTTTTAATTATTTTAGAGTAAATTTTAACTTTCGCAACTAAAATTGCGAAAGCTGTAACACCGATACTATTCATAAACTCAAAGTAAACTTAACAAGTGACGATTTTTGAAGAAATTACATTGATTTCTCGATCATTTTTGAGATATTTTAAGAAATATATAATCTGTCGATTTTTAAAATAATGAAACGAACAA
>JARJED010300787.1:0-12205 GCA_030264515.1 Sepedophilus sp. GC000190 | reverse complement strand
GTAATTTCAGTGTCTTCACTTGTGTGTATGTATGAGTGTATGCATGTGTGTATGCAGGGGATTTTTGTCGCACGTTTTTTTTTTAAACTACTGAAAATTTTTGAACGAAATTTTGTATGTAGGCATTATTTGATAGGGAAAGAATTTGAAATGCTTTTGGTTGAAATTCGTCGAGACCATCAGATACTTTACCTGAAGAGATTTGGGTACTTTTCAGAAAAACTTATTAAGGATAAATGAATCGGCTATTTAATAGTAATACATGTGGCAAGTTTGATAAAAAATATTGAGTCGTTTTTGAGAAATTCTCAATAAATTGAAAAACAGGGAATTCTTGATGCTATTATCACAGCGATTGTTCATGAATTTTAAAACCAAAATTAAAAGTATTATTTATGTAAAGGTACGTATGTCATGTGGAAGACCACATCAGATTTTTTGTTATTTCTCTGCAAACAAAAAATATAGATTTAGTTGAGTTGCACACAAAATGCATAATTCGGGATGAGCCGCAGATCACTTGTCAATGGTAGAGATGAGTTGCGCACGAATATAATTTATATATTTTTTTATTATTAAAATCAGCTTGGGGCAGTAGTAAATATTAATATATCCGACTAATATTTTGACACAACACAAATGAGCACCAGTTCCACGCCTAGCGAATTTAATGTAAATAAAAAGGTCAGAACGCTCTACCCTAATGTGTACATCTGATGCTATTCTCTTATTCTGTGCGCAACTCAACCTTTCCCAAGAAATTATAGTGAATTAATTTCCAGAAATGAAACAAAATATTTTGTTTATTAGCACTAACAGCTTAATGTTATTTTTTTATGTTGAAACGCTTTTTAATTTTAACATAAGTAAACTATTAAATAATTACTGATTCAATTAAGAGCGGAGTACTACTTTAATGGAATATGAGGACGAGAATTTTAATAATTTAATGTGTCTTGCGAATTAGTCATGAGTAATAATATTTAATCTTCAACTTAACCGCATTGCAATTTTAATACTTCCTTATTCTTCTTGCAGATAAAACGCACACTTTTAAAGATTAAAACACTTTCTAGATTTATATAGTGTGTCGACTGCTAAAAGTGATACAAAAACGGAGAAAACTTAATGGTTTATTAAATTTAATCCGCAATTTTCTTGACTCGTTTCTCTCTTATCGTTAACGTGACATATAAAACAGTTAGTACCTACTGTTGGCTATTAAATTTTGAATATTAACAAGAAAGATATAAATTGTCGATAAGTTTTTATTGATAGGAAATCATGTTAGTCTTATTGTAAGCAGTAATTTCCAATCTTTTTACTGAATGTCAACAAAAAATAATTGACTTTCTATAAAATTCGCTGATTGTTATTAAAATTACAAGGAATTAAAAATAATTGAATTTAAAAATAAATACAACTTTTTTTTTTTCAGTAAAACCAAGTGAATTTTAATAAAGATGATATTAAATTAGCTCTGCATTTAATAATTCCATTTGTCAAAAAAATTATCTAACTATAGATGTTAATTTTGAACATTATGCTTTCGTTTGTTGAATTTAGAATACATTAATTAATAATTAAAAAATAATCATTCGCAGGTAATTTTATTGTTTACATGAAATAATAAAATTTGATGTTATTAATTTTATTAAATCAATTAATTATTTCGTATTTCCAGTTTTGTGATATTTAGAAGATTGATTTCATTCGTTACAGTTTTTATCAAATATAAGAAAGTAGAACGTATATTTATTTCACAATAAAAATCGCATTCTTTTGAAAGAAATCTAATGATTCATATCGCTCTGATTGAATTCCTTAAGGTGAATCAAATAGATTATAGAAATTCTTTTATGAAAGTATAAATGATTTAAATCTTGTTGCAGTGAGTGATTCAACCAAAAATTGATGATATTGTTATGAGTCAAGTTTTAAGATTACATACATGTACAGGTACTTTATATATAAATATTATGTTGTGGAGTTATTAAGTTTGTGCAATGCAGCAAGCTACACATTTGTGACCCTAAATGGTAAGGAATATTTTTTTATGTTGCAATTTTAATGTTTTGAATAATCTTTTTTTTTTTCTTTTAAATATATCGATCAAGAAGGAGAAGATATAATTCGCCTAAATTCTAAATATATTTCACGAAAATTCTAATTTGTGTTTAAGTTTTATTTAAAAAATATTCATATAATTTTAAAAAGGAAAGATCAAAATTCTTAAAATTTGTACAAAATATTCGTTAAATTTTACAAAAGCTTGTCAATTTGTTTTAAAATTTAAACAAAATTTCTTTAAATCTATTATAGTCCTTATATATTTTTCGAAAAATATATATACTTCGTATAAAATCTTCATAGAATTAACAAAACATCTTCAAATTTCAAAAACATTTTCATCTTTAAATAAAAATTCTTCAACAATTTAATAAAAATTCATTAAAATCCTGATTGTATAAACTTTCAATCATATTTTATTAGCTTTTTTTTGTCAATAGAATAATTTAATTTTTATGATGTACGAGGTGTGTAAAATAAAGTAATGAGACTATCAACGTAATGTTCGATCTGGCAACTCTAGGGACTTCCCGTTGGGAGAGATCTGATGCACCTCTAGTACGAATTTGAAATTCCTAGAGTAATTTGGTTGTCCGTAACAATTTCTTTTTTAGTCAGGATTTTTTTTATGTGTTCTGAAAATGAGTGACATCAATTTGGTGCAACGGTGTGTTATCAGGTTTTGCTTGGGAAGAGGAAAAGTCACAAGAACTCAAGTCGGTTGAATAAGGAGGCTGAAGAGCAACAGAAATATTTTTACTTGTCAAACATTCATTGATGGTTTTTGGTACAATTTTTGTCATCCCCAATTCATTGGTCAAAATCTGAGTGAAATTCAACTCTTCCTCGATCATTTGTCAGATAGTCAATAGACGATCAGATCGCAGAAGATCCCGGATTCTGTCGACATTTTCAGATTTATTTTCAATCGAATCTCTTCCTTCAGAAAATGTCTTAAACCACCTAAAAACTAGAGTCTTTGACAAAACACTGTCTTCATATTCTTGCTGAAGTTCTTCAAAAGTTTATGTTGCAGTTTGCCCAAATCTGAATCAAAACTTGACAACACACTGTTCAAACTAGTACTGGAGGTGGATCAGATGTTTAGCAATCTTCTCTCGAAACAAGAGGCCCCAAATATTGACAGATCGAACGCTCATTACTTTATTTACACACCTCGTATAATATAATTAATAATTTTCATAAAATTTAATTGGACGTTATATAATAAATTTAAATTTAGTAAAACTTGCACCACAAACTTCATTAATTATGTTATGAAAACACATTCAATTCTGGCAAGCGTTAAACAGCTTAAACAATTTCCAAAATTGAACAATATTCCATTTTACGGCAAAATACTCTTTCCGAACTTAAACCCCAATTACACACCCCCGATCTTCCCACATTTATAGCCATAAATTTCACACTACGCGAGATCCCAACTATACCCACTTACAAAGTTCCCCCCGTTGCTCTTTTATAATTACCCCATAGAAAATTCAAACTTAATATTTCCCGTCGTAACTCCGGCGCGAAGTTTCCTTATTTATTACATACACACCGCATTCAGTTATGGCAATTATAAAATTACAAAACTGAATTATAAACTTGAACTCTGATCATAGAGTCGTCCTCCAGCACGGAAATAGGTGGTCGGCGCATGTTTCTGAATTAGCAAGAGTTTTCTATTAAACTCGGGGCGAGGACAATGTCGCACTACTTTAGTCACATTAAAACGGCCAGACATAATGGTTCAACAAACCTACGCACCGGAGTTGCAATTATTTTTAGCATTGATGTTGTGTTAGAGTATGGTAAGGTTTTATTTTTAGTGTTTGTGTGTTTGACCTTTCTCAGTTTAAAAACAATTACAGTTGTTATTGTTTTTTTTTTTTTTTAGAATTAATTTATCTCACATTATTAAGCTCAGAGTTCAAAACTGAATCAACCAAATAGCCTACTATTTTTGCCATCCCAAGAAATTTGGCTTTAAAGATATAACTTCTTTTAATTCCTCGTTTTCTATGTTGTTCGTCTTGTCCCTACTTTGCTGTTGCCTGCATACTAACACTTTTTTTTTTTTTATTAATTTTCAAACCATATTCTTATTTTATGACTGCTTCCATATCATTTAATCCTATTTCCAATTCTTTCCTACTGCCATGTCATCAACAAACCTTTATTACTTTACCCTTCATGTTGATTCCACAGTGTAGTATTTCTTTAATTTTATTAATTGCTTCTTAGATATTTAAATTAATCGTGATAATTCGCAACCTGGCCTCACCCCTTTGTCATTTTTTGTATGGTGTCGCTCCTTGCACAAACCATGCCTACTGGTTTATTTATATAGTCCAGATTTATAGTTTATATCCGGGAATATAATGCTTAAGGTTGGGGTATAAATGTTGATGATAATGATGAATGATTAAATGGATAGCACTATGCTATTTCTCCAGAATGTTACTCCCAGATACTCATTTTAGGCTGAGTGAACCTGTAGCACCAATCTTTGAAAAAGGCAGGCTGATAAATGTCTGTGCCGAGAATCCAACTTCCCTAGGTTTCTGTTCTGTTTTCAAAGTTGCAGTTTGGTCTTTGAATAGATTATATATTACTCTTATTTATAGGAATAATTCGTTCCCACATTCTTGATTACATCAAACCCATTTTTCATTATCAAAAGCTTTTTCTAGATCTATAAAACATACATATTCATTATTTTCGCTTTCTCTGTAATTACACGTAAAGCTAGAATGGCCTCAAGTTTTCCCTTGGTAGCTCTAAACCAAAATTCATCTTTCCTTAATAGTTCTTCTATTCGTTGTTACATCCTCCTTTGGACAATTCTGGATAAAAAAAATTGATGTATGACAAGTTAAACTAATTGTTCTGCTGCTTTGGCATTTGTCTGAGCCTTTTCGTTTTGGTAAAGTTACCATAATTCTACGTTTGTAATCTTCTGGGATTATACTCTTTTTTATATATCATCGGTACAATGCCAAAACCACGAATGTGCAAATGTTCAGTTTTGAGAAAACAGATTTTTATATCCTTCTTTAGGTATGAATCAAATGTGAAAACCCCACTTTCAAGAAAGAGAAACAGGGTATAAAAAAGATTTAGATTCACGAAGTACATTTCGTCGGCCTCATAAGAAAACCTCGTAACTCCAAAACTGATAATTTTACAGGAGGCACACAAGTTTCTTTTACACCTTCCTAACATATGTTGGAGTTAAGAGTTTTGACAATGCAGTCAACATTGAGATTGGAGTTACAAGGTGTGCTCTCTATAATAATCAGAGAGAGATATAAGGTTTTCTATGACCTCTGTTTGAAGTGGAGTTACGAGTTTTAAAACAACGTTATTTTCACTGACTTGCACTTATTTGGGAGATACGAGATTTTCTCCAACGAATAGTTCACTACTAAGCTAACACACGGCAATATAATCTAAATTTCAATAAAAATGGGAGTTACGAGGTTTTGTTATGAGACAGAAGATTTGTAACTTTGGCATTGATGTTGGTTGAACTTCAAGTTGCAACTGAACATAAATGAAAATTGCCAAATTCTCCCATTCGTGTTTTTGGCATTTTACCGACGACATGTTAAAGTGAAGGTAGGCAATTAATTATCGCCAAAATTTGCTAAGGAATATACACAATCACTAAACGTGTTAGGTGGAGCACTATAAAATGTATTCCAACTGCATCTACTAGTAGATGTATACAATCATCCAATACTGTTAGTGAAAGTAATTGCAGTTTTTTTCTACAGTTCTAATATTTTTAACCTCAAAAATATTGTGGTTAGAATAATTTCAGATCCATTTCATAGAAATTTAATTGACTTTCAAAATGTTTATAAACATTTCTATAAATTTCTATTAGTAGAATCAAGCAATTTTAAAGAAACTCGGAACATTTAGTTTTAATTTTAATAAATTTGAACTAATTAAAATATCAAAGAAATCAGTGAAATGTTAAAGAAACTCATAGCTTCAAATATTTTCGGAAAATATTAGTAAGAAATCGTGTAAATTTTAAGGATCACCAAAGTTTAAAGACATTCCAAGAATATTGTGTAACTTTCATCAAATTTTTTGAAAAAAAAAAAAATTGTGCACCTAAATAAATTTAAAAAAAATATATTTAAACAACTGCTTTGAATTTACAAGAAATACTTTATATCGGTATTTCACGATACTTGATCAAACTTATATTATATATAGCAAACGAAAATTACTAAACAATAATAAAAAATATTAAAATTTTACGCTGTTTTAAAAAGAAAATGTATATTTTCTGTAGTTTTTACATTATTATACTATATAGTATGATAAGATATTAACTTAAGAACAATATATCCATCTGGTCACAGTTCGGAAAATTAGCCAATCGATCTCTTGCAATCCACTCCAATAATAAGATACTGTTATCGTGAAGAAAAGTTTTCAGATATGTATTGATAAAAATACAAACGTCAAAAATGGTTCATAGATTTTATATCAAAATTAATTTGTATTCTTTAAACAAAAATACTTATTTATGATAATATCATGTTAATGGCCACATCAGATTTTTGGGATTGTTTACATTTGTTTTCTAAATTGATACAGAATTTTTTAGGTAAGTATTTAAAAAAATATGTATTTAAAATTTTTCGGAATTTCCAAAAATTCTTTGATCATTTTTGAGAGTATTATCATTTTTTTTAAGTTTTTTATAATTTGAATTTTATGAACATTAGTTTTTTTTTTGTTTTTTTGAAAATTCTTGGATATTGATAAAAAATTAAATTATTAAAAAAATTTAATCTTTTTCATTCTTAGAACTTTTTTGTAAAAAAATTGTAAATAAAAAAACAGTCGCTTAATTTTATTTGTTTGGTTTGGTGGTGAAACATGTCGATTTGTCGAATATCAATTTTTGGATACTACAATGTGTTTTTGAGATTACCCTGTAATTTATTTTAAAATATATGTATTTCCAACAATTTTTATCGCAATTCTATAATTTATTGTATTTAAAATAATTTTGGTGAAATTAATTTAATGATTTTTAATCAAATTCTAAGTTTTAGTAAAGTTTTATAAACGATTTTTTTAAATTTAATTTAAAATCTTCAAAGTTTTGTCAATCAATTTAGCTCATATTCGAGAATTGTTAATTGATTTTCGATAAATGAAAATGATTTTTCATTATTTTCCACAATTTTTCAATAAATTCAGACAATTTAACGAATTTCATTAATTTATTGACTCCTGACAATTTTTCTAAAAGGATTAAACATTATCTTTGAGGTTTTATTCTTTTTGTTAAATTGACATTGAAGTTTGTAAGCTCGTTAAATGTTCATTGAATTTCTATAAATTTTATTGGTTTTATTTATTAAATACATACATATTTTTAATATATGTCGAATTTTATTAAATTTTCATTATCAACTGTATAAAGAAGAATAACATATACTTAGTCGGAAATATCCATTACATTTATTGAAATTGAAAGAATTTTAAGCAGTGTTCAAAATCTTGAAACCAGTTCATCAACCAAATAGTTCAAGATTTGAAAAATGTTTTTTCTTTCGAAATTTACAAAAAATAATTGAAATTCTTTAAATTTCTTATGCATTTCTGAAAACTGATTAAAAATATATTGAAGTTTCAACGAAAATTATTCGAAATTTGTAAGAAATTAATCGAAATTTATAAAAATTTCTTTACATTTTAGAATTTGTATCTCAATTTACTCACATGTTTCAAAATCGTACAAAATATCTAAGACATTTTTTAAACTTGTCAAAAATCATAAAAAAATAAATGTATTTTTTGAAAATAGAATAAAATCATTCGATTTTTTTTAGTAAAAGTCGATATTCATTAAAAATCATTGTCATTATAAAATTACATATTTTTTTATTTTTTTATAGAAATTACTGGAATTTAGCGAAGCTTTGTTGAAAATTTTGAGGAATAATTGAACTTTCATATAATTTGATGTGATATAATTGAATTTATCAGAAATTTTAGTGAATTTTAATGAAATTTAATGAAAAGTCGTTGAATTTATATGCAATTCTAAAGAACTAAAATTCAATTATTTAAAATTTTAAGAATTTTTCAAGTATTCTTCGAAATTCGTTGACAATTCACAAATTTTTAAGAGTTTCTTTCTAAATTTCTCAAAAATCATTACAATTCTTTGAAAGCGCATTTTTTAAAACTGAGCGAGATTCCTAAAAAAATCTTGCAATTCCAATTGAAGCTTTTAAAATTCTTAATAAACTAATCAGAATGCTTTAAAATTCTTCAAAATGTATCTTCCCAAATTTCTAAAAAGTCTTGAAATTGCAACAATTTTTTTTATATCCCTTGAAATTTGGAAATTCTAAGAAATTCATCAAGAGCCTTAGAAGCGTTTCAAAATATTTTTTCGAAATTTGTAGAAAATCATGAAAATTTCTTCATTGTTTAAGATTGTTTTCGAAAATGGATGAAAATGTTTGCAGTTTCTATAAAAATAATAAAAATCATAATATGTCTTGAAGTCAGCAAAATTGATCAACAGTTTTAAGAAATTGATCGAAATCTCAAAGTTTGATAGAAATCCTTTAAAAGTCTTAAGAAAGAAAGCATAAAGAAAATGTTTGACATTATCGAAATTTTTCAAAATTCTTCAAAATATCGTAAAAACTTTTTTCGAAATGTCTAAAAAATAATTAAAATTATTTATTGCGTTGTTTTAGACGTGATAAAATCTTTACAAATTGATGGAAATAGTTATAATTTCTATTAAAGTAATCAACATAAAACAAATCATTGCAATTTTAAAGAAAATCTGAAAAATTGCTGCTAAGAAATTTATTGATTTTTTTTTAGAAAATCTTTAAAAATAAAATTAAATCTTAAGATAAGATTAAGATTTTTAAGAAATAATTAAAATTTCCCAAAATCAATCTAAAATTCACCAAGCTTTATCGATACGTTTTAATGTTCCTAAAAACAACCGAAATTTGTTAAAAATGATTGAAGGAATTAGGAAAAAAATAGTATAACTCCTTTTTTTTAACTTTAGATTTTATCGCTATCTTGTAGATCTGAAAGAAATAAATCAATGGTATAGGTAGTATGGTGGATAGAAAAATTACTAACTGTTTTAGTTAAGAGTGGTTGAGTTTGAAAATAATGGAAAAAATATCAAAGTATAAATAATATTTTTTTTCCTGTAAAAATATTGCTAACTTGCCATATGCATTAAGTTTATAAACATTTAAATGATTTTTTTAAAGCTAGAGAAAAAAAAATGCAATTAGTTTAATTTATTTTTTCTCCGTTTTTTTAGAAACAATTTTTATTTGATTTAAATATTAACAAACTTAATGCATGAGGCATGCTAAACAATATTTTTTTTCAGATTCAGTAGGCCGAAATACATAAAAAAACACCTAACATACCTCTGAGTCCGAACAAAAATTATTTGTGTACAGCTGTTTTTTTTACACAGTTTGCACAATTTTTTTGTCGGACCCAGAGATGCGAATATGTTTTCTTATGTATTTTGGTCTGCGGAATCCGAATTTGATACTGGTTTTGCCACATTGGCTCGAAAATTGCATACAATTTTTTAATTATTAATTGTTCAAGCCAATCTAGTAAAATCAGTATTAAATTCGGACACAGCAGGCTAAAATACATAAGAAAGCATCTGTAGCACCTCTGGACCCGAACAACAATTTGTGTCGCTGAGTTATCAACAATCTTTATGTTTTCTCTGTTTTTTGACTGTATATCTCTGCATGTCTGTTTGTAAAATTTACATTCATTTCTTATTTTTCAAACAAGTCAGAAGAGAAATGTTCAAACTCGTTGATTGAAAATAAATATTTTTTATCGTTTTTTTCAGTTGTTTTTTGAAGCTTATATTAATTGTTTAGATTTTTTAAATATTTTTACAAACAATTCAAAAATTCTCATCGGTTTTTGAAAGCATTGAATCAATTTTATATAATTTTCATTGATCTTTTCTAAGACTTAGAAGAACTCCTGCAAGCATTTAACAACATTTTAAAATTGTCATTGATTTCTTAAAGATTTTATTAAAAAATACACCAAAAGAATTTGAAAATAATTGAAAAATTAAAATAATTCTTTATGGAAAAAAGCTATAAAATGAGAACTTTCATTGGTATTTCAAGATTTACAATAGATTTTTCAAAGAATTTTGTAAATTTCAAACAATTAACATCGATTGTTCAAAGATTTAAAATCATTGAGAAATTTATGTATTGGTAATCGAAAATAGTTACAAAACGCGAAATTTACAGCGACTTTTCAAAGATTTCCAAAATGTTTTTTTAACATTTTTATTAAATTTCATAAAAAATAATTTTGTTTCGTTATATATTTATCGAGTTTCGTAAAACTTTATTTAATATTTGTTCAAGTTTTGTTGAATATAATTTCATTTTGATGAATTTTGTTAAATATTATTCAAGATCGACTTTTTTTAAATGTATCTAGACTTCCAGTGAATTGTCGAATTTCATTAGATTTTCATTGATTTTCCTTGAAATTTATAGAACTAGCTCTAAAGTTTCATAAAACTCAATTTAATTCGGCAAACATTTAATTGAATATCTTTAAAATATCGGAAGTTTTCTTGAAATGTTATTGAATTTTATTGAAGTTTGTTGAAATTCATTAAATATTTCTTATATTTTTATTTATTTTTGTTCAAATTTCACCGGATTTATTGAATTACATTATTATTTTGTAAAAATTAATTAATATTTCATGAAAATTAATTGTTTTCTGTAAAAAATCGTATATTTTGCGGGTGTTTTATTAAATTTTGTTGAAATTTGATTGATTTTCATAAATAAATGTTTAATTCTATTTTTGTGAATTTTCATAGAATTTCGTTAAATTTATTCTGTTTTTATTGAGAAAGTTTGAGAAATTTTTTGTAAAAAAACAAATCGATTTTCACAGCTTTTTTATGAAATTTTATTTTGAATAGTTCATCATTAATCTTCGTGAAAATTCACAAGTAGACATTATTTGATAGTGATGTCAGTTGAAATGCTTTTGGTTGAAATTCTAAGCTATGGAGTACTTTATATCTGAAGAGAATATCGTACCTCTTCAGGTAACTATCTTTCATAAAAAATCAGAAATATTTATTTGGGGTAAATTAAGGATATATTTAATTGTAATGCATATGGTAAGTCTGAACAACATAGATTAAACTGTTGTTGAGAAATATTTAATAAATTTTTGTATTTCATTGGCGTTAACTTTGTGATAAATGTTTACAATTGAAGGAAAACACTTACTTTGATATCTATCACTAATTTATATTTATTTATAAATTAGTGATACATATTTATATCAAAGTAAGTGTTTTCCTTCAAATAATTAATAATAAATTTAAAAACATGGTTTATCGATAATCCATTTTAATTTTACTGTTATGTCAACGCAATACGTCAAAAATTTAAAAATAAATAACTAAAATTTATTTAATATTATGCTAATGCCATGTGGATGTCCACATTAGATTTTTTTAAATAATTTCAAAGAAACTTTTAGATTTTTAATGAAATTTAAAAGCACCTTCAAGTTTCTTGAAGAAACTTCAGAAACACTTGGCATGAATTTGATGACTTTTACTAGAAATTTTAAGTAAATTTAAAGATATTAGATCAATTTCCAAAACACCTTGAAACTTATTAAAGAAGTTTCATACATTTTTCTTGAAACAATTAGAAAATTAATCATATGCAATCAAATTTATATTAAAGGCCGCTGCACAACAGCCCGGTAACGGGAACCAGAACGGGAACTTAATCATAAGTACATGATTTCATATGCAGACATGCACAACAGGTTTCCGGTAACGGGAACGTAAACCTCCCGGGAACGTGAAGGTTGAATGCAGGCCAAGCTTCCCTTTACCGGGAGGTTTACGTTCCCGTTACCGGAAACCTGATGTACAAGTCTGCATATGAAATCATGTACTTATGTTTACGTTCCCTTTCTGGTTCTCGTTACCGGGGTGTTGTGCAGCGGTCTTAATTGGCTGCTTTCTACATGAATTTTATGTTTTCTGGATTTGAATTTTAAA
>JARJED010300113.1:0-14134 GCA_030264515.1 Sepedophilus sp. GC000190 | reverse complement strand
CGCCAAGACAGAAATATAGTATTTTGTTTGCCAATTGACAGATATCAGATAGGGGCCATCCTCCGAGGGGGGGTGGGGGTCCAGAACAACGTTACGAAGCGTTACGAGGGAGTGGGGGGGGGGTTAACGTGCGCGTTACGTAACGATAAACTATAATTTAAAAAAAAAATTCCTTACTTTATAGACGAAAATTATAATAGGTGGAACTAGGGGGGGGGTTAAGTACTGCATTACGTAATATTTAGGGGGAGGGGTTGTGTTTGCGTTACGGGTGCGTTACAAGGGGGGGAGGGGGTATCTAAAATAGTCAACATTTGCGTTACGTAATTTAAGGACGGCCCCTAAGCCAGAGAAGATAAAGCAGGACAAAGTGATGTAAAATATTGTAGCCCAACACGGCCAAAACGAACAAATCATGCCAAACGGAAAATAGTTCAAGAAAAGATATCACAATTAGATACTTTGTAAAAAAGCAACATTACACCCACGTGCTGCTTCTAAAGTAAGTGTATGCCAAAAAACATTTATTGGAAATTTGTGCGGCATATTCAAAATATTTGCAAAACTCATTTAAATGGAAACTCGTTAGTGGAAAAAAGAGGGGGAGATACTCGTTTAAACAAATATATTGAAAAAAGAGAGGCAATTTCTTTGTTCATCGAACGTTTAAAAATACTTGATAAACACTACTGTCGTGGCAAAACTTGTAGTCAGAATTTGCCTTCAGAGCGAATTTATAATGCTCAAAGTACGGACATTTTGAAGGTAAAAAATTCTTTTTTTATAAACTTTGTAAATACAAAGTATAATATTGGATTTGGACAACCAACGACTGATGCTTGTTCTTATTGCATTAGCGCAGGCATTTCGTTTATAAATCATCAAATTATTCTTTTCTTCATCTGTTTTTTGCATTTTTAATCGACACAAACTCAGAGCCAAAGAGTATTTTTGGCTTTAAAAACTAGAGAACCAAACATCTTAACCTTCATGACTGTAAAAAAAAACTCGTTTTGCAGAAAATGCCTGAGCAATTGGCATACTATAGTAGACAACAATATTGCTATAACTTTACTATTTGCAAAGGCTCATCAAAAGACCAGTTAAATAAAGACAATGGTTTTATTTACACTTGGTTGGAAAATGAACATGCCAAAGGTTCGAATGACATTGCCAGTGCAGTTTTTTTTATCAACTGAAGAGTATGGAAATTGAGCCTCACATTAAAAAATAAAGCCTTTTGCAGATGGCTGCGCAAGCCAAAACAAAAATTCAATTATGGTTGGTATGGCATCTAATTGGTTACTTTGTTTTGCACCACGACATGTTGAGCAGCTTTCTTTCCTGTAACTGGGAATTACTTTCTACCTGCAAACAGGTAGAATTGAGAAAGTAATTAAGAAACAACTGAAATAATGAATCCAGAAGAGTATTATTCTATTTTTAAAGACCATGACACCGTAATTAAGTTTGGAGATGAAGATCGTCCAATTTTAAATTGGAAGTCCGTGGTTGAAAAAGTACAGTACAGAAGTCACCTGGGAACTGGCATTATAAATTCAAACCGTGTAAGATAATTTTTCTAAAGAGAAAATCGAATAAGATCATTATTCGCGGTGAAAACAACTACAGAGCAGATATAGGCAACTGCAGAAGTGTAATGAAGAACCGGCGAAATGTTTACGAAATGAAACCAGAAATTATTGCAAAAGGGACCAACAAACCTAAACAATCCAAATTAAAAGATGTGAATGAACTTTTGATAAAGCATTTTGGCAGTGCTTGGAGACAGTGCCCTGAATTGGCTTTTAAGAATGAGGCTATTACTGTTCAAAACTTGGATCACGTCAGTGAACAGAATCAAGAAGAACCTGGCGAAAATTATTGCGAAGCTGAGCCAGATGTGGATCAATTTTATTTGAGCGCATTCCTACGAGTACGTTAGAGTTATTTTTTTAAATTTTGTATTTTTAAAAGTTATGTTTATATTATATCCTTGGTCATGCATGCTTAAATGTTTTTTAATAATATATTGTAGGTTGGTATAATAATATATACATATTTGTTTTCTTATTTTATTTTTTATTTAACGAATATTTTCTTAATGTTTATAATATTTTATGATGTTTAACAAAATAGATTTTCTTTTTCTTGAAACAAAGCATTTTTAAAAGTTTTTTCTGTTTTTCCACACTGTATCTTATCCAGCAATGGTTATTCCAAAACATCTGCAATTCAAAATCTTTCCATATGATATAAAACATTATTAATATTATACCGGGAAGTATGCAAATCAGTTTTTCTTCATTTGTAAAAAACAATTAAAGTGGAGAAGACAAGTTTTGGAACTATATGACTCATATCACAATTAATTATAACCACCAACCAAAAGCTATTCAACTTATCTCACCATCAAATAATACCTACAACATTTACTAAGGCAATTGGAAAATCAGCAAAAGCAAAAACGATAATGCAGGCAGAAACTATTAAACTATGGCAAAGTAAATGGCAGCAGAGCTCAAAAAGTGTATAGATGCATAAAATAATGCCAGACTTTAGAAATTGGGTGAACAGAGAACATCAACTGATAAGCACGCATAAGCAATGACAGAAAAACAAATACAGGTACATATATGTGTTGTGAAGAAATAGGTAAGAAAAAGAAGGATGTCCTGGCTGTGTAACTCAAGTGAGTGGCTTGGCAGTTTATCTGCAATTGATAAAGATCGTGGAAACGCCAAAACCGCAGCGAACTGTCGACAAAACGCGCCAGTGTGTTTTGACCTTAATGCTGATGATTTCCAATCTCCGACAGGAGTGGAAATTGAGTAGACAAAAAGACACTGCAAACAACAACACATTATTTGAATGTAAAAACTGGGAGATTTAAATAACACTGTCAGAGATAAAGCAAAAACAAAAACTGAATGCAGACAATATTGCTAATTAAAAAGAAGAAAAAACATATTTCATGGTTTCATTATAACATTGCTATAAAAATGTAATTGTAAGCTACTATAGATTATGTTTTGAACACTAATCGATTCAAGTAGTAAAACTAATAAAACAAAATAAAATTTACTTTATAGCAAACAAATATGAAAAATTACTTTTTTTGTAAGAAACATATAAATAATTGGGGAGAGTTCAACTTTGCCGCAAAAAAAAAAATTGGATTGCATGTTGCTAAACATGATTATTTCTCCAGTGGCGTGTTAAATATTGTCCCAATAAATCCGACGCACGCCTATGACCAAAGCAAAATGACATTAGGTTTAGTATTTTTTCCGTAACGATAAACTTAAAATGAACAAAATCCCCAACATTTTTGGCGGCAAATTTGAACTGTCTCCAATCATTTACGCTCACTGTGTAGTATGTTTGCCCAATGATTATATTGTTGTGTTGATTTCGCCTATATGTGAATAATTATGATCTATAAAACTATTGATATCATATAAAATCATTATTTGATGAATGAATAAATACCAATGATAAATTATGAAATAAATCAATCATCAAATCTATGGAGATTTTATTATAGTTTGTATTAACCTTCCGATTACGAGATATAGTAATTTTGTGGCGAAGAGGTGATTTTTTGTTGCTATATTTATTAAATATTTTTTCAGAAACGTGGTAAGTTTTTATTCTTTATTACGTATTTCTAGAATATTTATCACAATAACTTAATTGTAAACAAAATAAACAATCTTTTCGGATTAGGGTCATCAATCAACACCTGACCATCGAAATTATAAGCTTTTTTATGCTGTTGTGTGCACATATGCGAGTATGTGTTTTATACTAAGAGATGTCACGACAAGTTTACTTATGTATTTGTTTCCATATTTGCTATTTACATTTATTTCATCAGTAGCACAAGTACCTTAATCATGGCCAACTTGTAAAATTAGAAAACTAAGATTTGGAGGGTATTTCTGACGAACTGGATATATTTGAAAATGAAGACAAATAAAAAAAAACAGGTGGCAAAAATATCAGTAGTTTAAACAGTGAAAATGAATTTTTGTACATACAGGAAGTTTCATCATCCAAAGAAGGCAGTCATTGAGAAGTTTATCCCAGAAATCTAGACTCAAAAACTATGAAGCAAAGTGTTTATTAAGATGTCACTGCAAGAAAGTCAACATTTTTTCAGCCATGCAACAACCAACATGACCAAATTTGTTAATATCTGGTTTTATTTGTAAGTCTTTTTTACAACTTGTATTTTACTTAATAGTTTCTTGAATTTTCTTTCTTATCATCGAAACAACGCAACTGATCGGCAGAAAAACTGATCAGCGAGACAATTGATCAGCGGGACAGCTGGTCGACAGGACAACAAATTAGTTAGCTTTGATTTTAAAAATTTCAAGAAAATCAATACGACAGTTTTCGAGTTATTTGCATTTTTGGAAACCAAAACCGAAATTGTGTTTAATACCTACACAATTTTTAGAAAATTCATATTAAATTTTTAAACATTCGAAAAGAAAAAATCCACAGTATTACTTGGAATATAGTCTACTATGATTTTTTTTAAATTTTATTACAATCAATGCATTTGTTTTTGAGTATGTCATGCATGTATGTTGGCGTTTTTACTCTCTCCTTGAGTTTCGCCACCACCTTTCTGAGATTTATAAATCCTGTTTTTTTTGGTTGGATTAGCTCCTTTTTCTATTTGTTTATTTTCTCTACTATTTCCTTGCACTTCTTTCTGTTCTTTGTATTTTCCTTCCATTCTCCGATTTCTGAGTTTGTGAGTAACATAACACATGTTTTTGTAAACCAAAACTCATTATAAAATTTTGAAACACACGTTTCACTTTTTGAAATTCGATAAGCTTATTTGAAATATAATTGGTTACAATTTTTGAAAATTTCAGCAACATTGATGCCGCAGTTTTTGAGTTATGCATCTTTTTGTAAAAACCAAAAATCGAAATTTTGCTTAGGAGGAATAACAAGACATATTTTTTAAAACTTGTATAAAAAAATTGAAGTTATTTTTTTTTATAATTTCAAAGTCTCATATAGAATTTGGTTGGCTATCATATTGGAAAATTTTATCAAAATCGATACATTAGTTTTTGAGTAATGCATATTTTTGTAAACCAAAATCAAAATATTGTTTGTTCAAAATGCAAGCATTTGAAAATTCGTAAGGGAAATTCATTGAACAGTATCTGAGTTGTCGATGTTTTTGTAAACAAATCTTTATATTTTGCATTTTTTTTTATTCTCTGTTTTGTTGTATTTTTTAATTATTAGAAAATTCGATATTTTTTTAGTTATTGACTTTTTTTAAGTAAAAATCGAAATTTATATTTTTTAGAAAATATACAAAACATTCTAAAAATGTACCTTCTAAAAATGTACCTTCTAAAAATTTTATTAATTGATTTAGAATCATAATGAACTATCATTTTTCGCCTATTTACTACAAAATACAATTTGTTAAAAAAAATATTTTGAAAATGTCGACATGAATTTGTATACATTTTTTATTAAATTTTATTATTGTTTGGAGCACGGTTTTTGGAAATTGTATTCAAATCTGTACTCCAATTTTCGAGTTATTGGCGATTTCTTAATTTTGAGTTATCGATAAGTGCTAAACTTAATTTAGTAAAAAAAAATGTGATTTTTTTTAAATTTGAAAATTTCTACGTAAAATTTAAAAGCTTCAAAATCTTTGATATTTTGTTATTTTATTTGGATCATAATTAGCAATGATTTTTGAAGTTTATTAGGAAATATTTGCAAAAATTACAAAATCAAAATTTTATATTTTTGAAAACCAATTGACATTTTGAAACATTACAAAAAAGATTAATTTGTTTTTGAATTTGCATCACAGTTGACTATTAAAATTAAAAATTGCAAGTAAATCTATATGACAGTTTTCGAGTTATTGATATGTTGCATAAATTACAAGAAATATTATTCAAAAATAAAAAAAAAATAAAAATAAATTTGGATTATTTGTTTAAGTACTGTGCAAACTGAAATATTAGCTTTATTCTTAAACATAAATCGAAGAAATAAAAAAAAAACTTATAATTTTCAAATTTTATATTTTAATTTAAACTTGCATTGACTGCAATTTTGATTTAAGAAAGATTCATACTACTGTTTTGAATTATTAACAGTTTAGAAATCCGAAATAAAAAATATTGAACAATACTTAAATATAAAAATTCATAAATATTTTTTCCAACAAAATATTTTTTTAAATAGTGACAATTCATTTCGTCTTATATTAATTGCAATTTTATAGATTTTCAAGCAAAACGACACAATAGTTATTGAGTTATTCATACTTTTTGTGCCCAACTCAAATATTTAAAACATAATTTCAATTTTTTTTTCAAATTATTTGAACAAAAAAAAATGAGTCAAAAATACTTTGAAAGTATATAAATTCATGAAATTTTTTGAATTTTCAAATTTTTTATTATTATATTGACTACAATTTTGAATAAAAACAATTAAAAAACAGTTTTTGAGGCAATTTTGTATGACAAACTCAAAACTTGGTCAAAATATTTTTTTTTATAAAAACATTTTTTTAATTTTAGAAAAATTTGAAATTCAGTTATTTTATTTTGTCTAATATTGACTACAATTTATCAAAAAAATATTGAAAATCGATACAACAGTTTTAGAGTAATGGACAATTTTGCATGCACAAACGATATAAAAAAAATTATTTGAAGAAATATAAAAATTCATACAAAAATTGTAAAACATTAAAAATTTTTGAAACTTTAAAAATCCACTTAGACTAACATTGTTAGCAGTTTCAATTTCTTTAAGAAAAAGAATACTACAGTTTTTGAGTTAATATAAATTTTTAATGTCAAACTCATAATTTGGGAATTTTTATCTATCCTTTTTAAATATGTATTTTAAAATTCTGAACTATTATAAATTCGGTTTGTCGAATATTGACTACAACTTTTTTTAAATTACAATAAAACCGATACAAATGTTTTTGAGCTATTGACATTTTTGCATGCCATAGCAAACATTTATTTGGAAAAAATAAAAAATTCATAAAAAATTTGGAACATTAGAAAAAAAAATTAATTTGATAATCTATTACGATTAATAATGGTTAAAATTTCAACAGTTTTTGTGTCAAACTAAAAAAAAATAGCCAAAAAAACTTAAAATAATTTTTTTTAAATACACATTATTTAAGATTTATTAGCTATGATGCAACATGCTTTTTTAAATTGAAATAATTGAAACTAATTGAAAAAAAAAATGCTTCCAATTCGAATTTTGAACAATTGAAATTAAATTAAAACTGTTAATTGTGGCTACATTTTTTATTCAAAAGTTATTTAAATTTTAGAGTTTATTAGCAGTAATCTATAGTTAGATTGATTTGCAAAATCAAAATTTAATTGTCGACAAAAATAAAACAATAAAATTTTGTAAATTTTCACTCAAATATTATTTTCAATATAACATTTATTAAAATATTATTTTCAATATAACATTTATTAGCACTGATATGACCTAAGTTGATTTTTGAATTAAAATTAAAAGAGATTTCACAAAAAAATCTTTCAGTTCGAATAATTTAATAATAAACATAAATTGTTTAAGTTGTTTAATGTGGCTACATTTTTGATAATATTCATTCTAAACATATTTTTAGTTTAGTATTTATTGACTCTGCACATTGCACCTTGATTTAGTTATTGAATTTGTAATAATATATTCTAAAAATAGTAATGGAAAAAATATGTTTGATATGAATTTCGAAATTTTGTGTATAAATTTTTAAATATACATGATTTTTATTGAATTTTGAAAACCTCCAGAAAATAATCCATTTTGGTTTTGCGTTTATTGAGTAAAAAATACCAGCTTCATGAGTTTTTCATAACATATTAAAAACAAAAACGATGAAAAAAATATTTTCGATTCAAATTTTGAAATTTCGAAAACAGAATCTTAAATAAAAAAGTATTGGTTTCAATTTCCAAAATTTGTAGATCAGTAATATTTTTGGTTTTGCATATATTGACCAAAACTGAGCGCAAGTCGTTTTTTTTTATATTTCAATTAGATCGATTTTGAAAATTGCAAATTTTGATTTATAATTTATATGTCTTGATTAAATTTTGTTGAATTTTCATAAAAATATTATTTTGAGTTTTGATATTATTGACAAAATATATTTTTTGATAGAAAATATATTTTACTTTCAAATTTTGAAATTTTGAAATCACAAATTTAGATATGAATGTTTTGGATTTAAGTTTGGAAATTTGCTGAAAATTATTGTTTTTGCTTTTGCATTTGCATTTGTTGAATAAAAACTGTGCATAGTCGAACATTCGATTTAAATTGTTTTAAAATAAATAAAAAACATTTTTAATTTGAGTTTACAAAATTCGATTTGAGCATTCAAATTGTATATATTTTGAGTACATTTTAACGAATGTTTATAAAATGAAATATTATTTAGAATTTTGCTTTTATCGAATCAAACGTTGCCAACTTGATTTTGAAATTTATTTATTGATAAAAATATATTTCAGATTACAATTTTAACATTTCAAAATCAGAATCTTAAATATGAAGGGTCTTGGTTTGTTTTGTAAATTTGCAGAAAATTGTTGGTTTTCGTTTTACATTTAATGTCAGTATGAGGTCCATAGAATCCAAAATATATAAACTGTTTGATTGATTGTTACTGAAATATATAATGTAAACTACAACATAAACGAATTTCAATAAAAAGATTTCCAACTAACGTTGTTATAGATATGACTTTTCATTCAATTTTTTTTTTACAATTTTTTGAGAAAACATGCGACAAATATGATGTAAAAAGAAAAAAAATCATGAAGTCAATGGAAGTTTTCCATACACGTCTTGTATGTATTGCAAAACTTGTTCAATTAAAGGACTCTTTTTTTTCTCCACCAACTTTTATTTACATCTGTTCCGAACATTAAAAAAGTTTCTTGGTATTTCATTTGATGATTTTAATCATATAGTAACTAACATCTATAACTAATCTAATTAGTTTATCTGCGATCAGATTCTGACGATCAGTTGTCCTGCCGATCAGTTGTCCGTCAATCAGTAGGCGCCGGTCAGTTGTCACGTATCGACTTATTAATAATTTCATCCTTTTATTGGCATAACTTCAACAATATACATCCTACCATTACATTTCTAAGTACATCAACATAAGTAGAAATTCGGCTCACAAGAAAAAAATCAAAATATAAACTCTCCGTCTACTAACATCTAAAAACATCACCTCTTTCCTTCTTCTTGTTGTTATATTTCGCATCTCCTCCGCTCCCCCCTTCTTTTACCGCCCATCTCCCCTCCACTTCCTATATTTTAAGTTTTCTCACTCATCTTCATCTCTTTTTCCTCTCTTAGTCTATTTATCACATGCACACCTCTTCCGTCTTCTTCCATCCACTCATTTATACTTTTTAGCCCCACTTTCCACTTTTGTTTTACCTATACACATTCATTTTCTAAGAGTTCCCATGTGTCATACTCTGTTCCACACAGTATACATCTCGTATATTCATCCCCATCCACCTCTTTCTCCCCCTCTCTTCCGTACCACTTCTCGCTCTAGCCACTTCCCTCTTGATATTTTTGACCCCTTTCATTATCAGATATTTAGGAGTTCGTTCAAAGACCTGCCATTCTTTGTACCTATTGTTATATCGCATCGACTTATTACGTTATTTGTGCTAACAAAACTTTATTTAGATATGCAAATGAGTTTATTTAATATATTTATACACACATATGTCCTTTATGGGTGCCTATTTCACATTTTATATTTTCTTCTTACTTTACAAACATATTATTACATAACTACTCTCCCCATCTTTTCTCTTCGCTTCATATTCTCCTCCCTCTTCTTCCACCTCTCTTCCCTTCAGTCTACACTCTCTCTTCTGTTCCTCTCCTTTTCTTCACTGATTCTTTTAATCACATTCACTCCTCTTCCATTCTCATTCACCCATTCCCCCAAACCCTTTCTATTCTTCCACTTCTCTACATTGATTGGCCAAATGTTCACAGGCATCATTACCTTTCCTGCACAGAACACTACATGTATCACTCATCCATCCAAACTTTCCTTCGCATTTCCGCTGTCCACGCCTCGCTCTCGCCCTCTCTCCCTTGATTTCCCAATCCCCCACTCTTCTAAAACAATCCGGAACCCTTTCATACACTTGCCATTCCCTAGACCCGTAATTGTACCCGCTATCTCTTATCTTCCCCTGCCTATCCTGTATTTCTACCTTCTCTAGCCTCTCAACCACTCTAGAATATTTATAATAGTTTGTTTACTAAACATTTTTACTTCATAGTCATTAAATGACCACACCTGGTCACTTGTGTTTTATATATTTGATCGGAAAGTTAAATTAAATTAGATGTTTAGAATGGAGATATTGACATGAGTTTGATTAAAGAGGAGCAACCAGTATTCATATTTACATGAAAATCATGTTTATAACATGTAACTTATATTATTTGAAACAATTACTCACCTAGCTTCCAATTCATTAAAAGTAATAGGTTGCGTTCTTGACCTATCGTTCCTTTTAATGCTCGACTTTTTAGGTATGGCACCAGTGGACTTCTCAAAGTGCATTACCAATTCAAAAACTGAGCTGACCCTAGGCTTTATCATGTCTCTGTCTTGTTCGCGTGGTACAGCACCGCCACTATTAAGTTGCATTTCGTTAATTTGATTACGTCTTCTTCTATCTTCATCGTTACTAGGCGTTATTTCATCATCCGCACTAAACGAAAGTCTTTGCCTGGGCAACTCGTGCTTCAAAATCGGCTTGAAGATTTCGCATTCAGAACTCGAATCATTATTGCTGTCTTTACTCTCTTGACTGTTCCTAGTCAACTTCAGAATAGGGCGCTTCGGTTTCTCCTCACCGTCGTCGGTGTCGGTGCTCGATTTTTTCTTGAGAATCGGCTTCAAATTATCGTTCATAAAGTCCGTTATTTGAGTGTCGTCCGTGATGCTCTTCTTTTTAAGGATTGGCTTTACACTCGGGTCGTCTAGAATCATCTCAGCACCTTCTGCAGCAGCTAAAATAACAGCGGTAGTTATAGAAACATGTTGGTGCGCGCTAGAAGATGATCCAGCACTGCTGGCGCCGGATCGTCGTTTTAATATCCCCTGGGGAGAATTCAGGGGAGTATCCTGATCGTCTTCAATCCTGGACGTTTTACGTTTTAATATGCCTTGAATGTTTTCGGACGATAACCTTTTGATGTCTTCGAGGGATGATCTGCGCTGACATTTTAAAATTGATTTCGAATCGGATTTCGCCATATCAGTACTGCAACTTCTATGTCTTAAAACTTGCGATTCATCTAAACTTCGGCGTTTCTTTAGTATGCCCTGTTTTCTGTTAGTTATCGTTGGCTCAATTACATTGGGTGAAAAAGTAACTGGAGGTACCGCATTTAGAGGTTTTGATTCTTCTTGCGAGACCTTCCTCTTTAATATTGAAACTGGAAGTGTGGCTTCTGATGCTTCAGTCTTCTTTTTAGGTAATTTGGCATCATCTACCGGAGGTGACTTTTTGAATGTAGGAGTCCTCGATTTGGTGGGCAAAACGATGGAGAGTTTGGGTTTTGGCGATTGCCTATTAGATTCCTTAGCTAAACGCTCTACGGCATCTAAGGTTTCGTGCGTTAGAGCGCTTAAGTCGTCAAAGCGCTTCGATAATCTCGACTTAACGTGAATTTTTTCGTTCTTATCTTTTCTACATGTAAGTCTATTAGTAGTGTCATCAGTCTTTCGTTTAATGTTCTCTTTGTTAGATTGGTTATTTTCGGAACTATCTTGGGAAGTTTTGGGACTACGCCTTTCGGCGTTTAGAATTCTAGGCGGAGTTTTGCTTTTACCTAGTTCTGAGAAGGACGCAGTGACGCCCCGGCGTGCATTTTCCATGTGTATGCGCAGCTCGGACATCTTTTTGACGGAGGCAGTAGTAGGTGAAGACAGAGGTGACATGGCAGTGTGTGTTGCGTCGCTTATCAGTTTATCTTCGTTGGAGCTGGAGTTTAACGGATGTTGCAGAAGATCGGCCGGGAAAAATCGGCGGCGGCGTCTCCTGTTTTTACTATCATCTATATCAAAAGAAACACACATTAATGTTAATGCACAAAGAAGCATTTTGATAAAATACACATATAACATAATTTGTTTGAGAGTTAAGATTTAGATGTCACTTTATAAATTAATTATATTATTATTATTTAAATTGCAAAATTGTTGTCAAGAAAATCAGAAGAACTATACTTGAAGATTAATCAAATAGTGACTATAAATGCACTTATTAGCAAGTCGACATACATTTACTTCAAGGACGTTAATTTAAATGATGACCGAAAGCAAGATAGGCGCTAATAGACCTACAGTACCTGCATTGAAAGCGGACTCCATCACAAAGGGGCGCTGGAACGGTTTGTCACTTTTGAAAACCGATTTTTGGTTGAATTCCCAAAAATCCAAAACCGGTTTTAACAAGTAGGAGTATCCATGATTACGTGAGTATTAGACGATTTTGATTATAATTCCGTATAGAGTGCGTAAAATCACAATATATTTTCAAGAATGTTATTTTTAATAATACAAAAAAAGTAAAAATAACAAAAATTTTAGTTTTTGTTTTGTTAATCGAATGGTACTATCAAATTTTACATACATTTCATAGTTTAAAAGATTGTTTATCGGCTTTCATATAAACTGCCCTTAAAAATTAAACTAGAGCAATGAAATTAAAAGTGAGTCCATATGTTTATTTTAAATGCGCAGATATCAAATTTCATCAAAATCGGTTCTGTAGTTTCTAGTTATTTGGTGCGACAGACAAACGGACGGACCGAGCTTCGACGTCGTTAGTAGATGATTTTTCAAAATCGTAAAAAAAATGAAGGAAAAAAAAACGATTTAGCAATTATCACTACTTATAATCAATTAAGTAACATATTAATAATAACATGTCGAAGTCTATACTTTTTGGAGAAATTGTATTAAATTCCTTTATTTGAATTTTCATTCAATTCAATAATTGTTGTTTTTGTTGTTCTTTATTGATTTTTATTTTCATTGAAATTTATTGAATTTTCAGATATTTTTAACTATTTTTATTGATTTTTATTAAATTTATAGAATTTTTATTGAAGTTCCATTGATTTTTGTTGAAATTTCATGTTTTTTTTTTAATTTCATTGAATTCTATCAATTTGTATACATTTTTGTTGAATTTTCATTGATTTTTGTTAATTTCAATGAAACTATTATTTTTTGTTGAACTCTCAATAAATTTAATCCACATTCAATAAGAAACGAATTTTCACATATTCTGTTTAATAGTGTATTATTTTTGTTCGTTTTATCTTTATACAATTTCAATCTTCTTCTCCCTCATGAGCCCTGTCCTCCAAGAACGTTGGCGACCATCAACATTATCTGTGTCATGTGTACAGCTCTTCGGAATAGTATTGTGGTACTAACCCCGAAAAACTGACGCAAATTCTTCAGCCAATATGTTTTTCTTCTGCCGGGACCACGTCTACCTGCTATTTTTTCCTGGATAAAGTTTTGCAGCAGTTGATACTTTGCACCCCTCATACTCATAATGTGGCCAAAGTATTCGATTTTGGGTATTTTCAGTGTGATGAGAATCTAGGTGTTTTTATTAACCCGTTCCAGAACGCCAACATTCGAAAGCATATCTCTCCAGGAAATGCGAAGCATTCTACACATCTCAAATGCTTCGAGTTTTCTACACATAGCCTCTGTAAGCGTCCACGCCTCCATGCCATACAGAAGTATGGAGAAAACATATCATCGAAGAAGTCGAATTCGCAACTGAATGTTTAGATCCCGGTTACAAACGACTTTTTTTTCTTGATAAACGTAGCACACGCCTGTTCGATTCTAATTCGGATTTCTTTTGATTGGTCCCATTGATCATTGAGGAATCATCCCAAATATTTAAAATGAGATACTTGCTCTATAGGTTGATTGCCTGATATATGATCAGCTATTTTATTTGACTCCTTACTAACTATCATGAAT
>JARJED010299997.1:0-13660 GCA_030264515.1 Sepedophilus sp. GC000190 | reverse complement strand
TTAAATTTTACAGGTATAGAAGAAAATTAATTATTTAGGTGATTTTATATGTGTCAACTAAATGCAAAACCGTGCGTTTGCTGAAACTATCATTCTGAGATAATCGCAAAAATGTCGCCGCAAACACATGGTTTTGATCCTATAAACAATATTTGTATACGATTTATCAGACAAGGGCATTTTTTTGCAGGTAAGCTGGCCAAATCAATAAACCCGCATGAAATAGAGGAATACAACCATGTATCAAATATCGATTTTTTGTCAAACGCACGGTTTTGCATCTAGGCGACTCATATTCTGTTTAATAAAAAAAACCTTTCCTTTACTTTATTTTTTTTAATACCACTTTTGTCACATTAAAAACTACTTCAATCAATTTTACTACTTTAAAATATTGTAATATAAAAAACTATAATGTATAATTAAGATAATATATAAAATTTAACTCACCGTTGCATGATTGTTATTTCCCGCAGATGGATTCGGTGATTTCTTATTCTTTTTCTTTGGAGGCCGATTGGCACCACCTAAAATTCTCATTTTAAGTAAAAACAGAAATAATCTATGTCTCCTTGAGTGCACTGTTTCGAAACGATCTAACAACAAGCAATAACAACCATTTCATGGTAAACTTTTATAATCAATTTATTTCTGACATTGCTTACTTAACATTTTGTATCTTTACTTAATGAGTACTTTATACAAATTACGATTAAAAGATGCGAGAAAAACAAAAAATCAAATAAAATCTTTACAAAGGCAAGATGTGATCATTGATAATTATAAAAAGCACTGCCAGGTACATAGCAACAGGCAGATTAAACATGTTCTTTTTTTTATATAAAGGAATATTAGAATAAATTCAGCCACTTAAAATGACAGTAATATATTTATAGTATCAAGTTTGCCAAGTACATACAAACAAATATATTATAAACAAGTTCATATTACAAGTGCAAATAATTTGTTTTTTTTTGTGGGGTAATAGTATGTAGAACCATACTATTCACTAAGAAGTTACAATTATCGATACAAAAGAAAAATGATGGAAACAAATCATAATTAGTAAAAAAAAAACATTCAGAATAAAAAAAAAAAAAATGGTTGTACAAACTAATTATATACATTTTACATCACAACAGAATTTTATGATATGAAAATTTTTCTCTATTATTTTGTTCACAATGAAACAATTCAGACTTGCCTCTTAAATAAGTCGGTTGCCTTTTTTATTACTTTGTGTGTATTTAAGTGAATATAAATTTACGCTGCTTGAGTACAAACAATGTGGATGGAGGCCAGCGCCACAGCCAACAAAATTATTACCTCAACCATACAGTAATACCAATCTTCCGAGAAAAGGTTTATATGAAATGCTCTAAATTGTTATTGGTATTAAGAATAAATTAATAAATAAATTTAAATTAAATTAAAAATGCAAGCTACAATAGTGAAAAAAAAAGAATTTGATTTTGTGTAATGAAGAGATGAGCTTAATACCAAAAATTTGAAAATGAAATGAGTTGACGAAATAGCCGCCACACACATTGTCTGCATAAAAAAAACATGTAGCCCGTTAATCCATATACCTGGTTTTATCTTGCCATTTATTTTACTTGGTTGTTATTGCGATGGTAAGACCTACTGACTGTATGGCCGGTCCATAGCTGCCAGGCTCCACACATTTGTGCACTCAAGGCTAAAGACCACTCTAAACTTACATTATAATTTTATAGCAACATTTAAAATAGTTTAGAGTGGTTTTGCATAAATTTCAATAATACTAATAAATCATCGAAAATAAAAGCAAAACATGAAACTTTAGCAACACATTCTCTAAATAAACAATATTAAATATTTTTGTATTGTGATTGCAATTTTTCATGTTATGCTTCATTTATATACATAAAAATATATTAAAAAGCACCATATTAATGTGTTATAGTATAAAGAAAAAATAAAATAAAAATATTTTGTACATATAAAAATTAAAAATGTTTAGAAAATAAGGATTCTGAGGAAATAGAGCCCCTTTCTAAAACATTTGTATATATAATATATACACTAATTGGTGCGTAAATTTAATGTATGTATTTCTCTTATATACCATAAAATTCCATATTCGAAGAAAATAGAAATAAAAACAAATACATTATGAGTGTAAAGTAATAGTCACTATGTACACTTTTGTTTAAAATTCGAGTCCATTGCTCATTTTACATACTCTCTATAAGAATATATTATTCAAATCTCAAAATTAATTGTTTAATAATTATTTAAAAATATAAATAAGTGGAAACTTATTTTGAACTGGCAACCAGTTTAATGTCATAAGTAAAAAAAAATTTAATATTGAATTTTTAGTTTTAATTAATTTCATTAAAAAATACTAAAACATACTATTTTGCGAGCCTTTGATATAAACTATAAAAAATTCTAAATGTGCAAAGTATGATTAATATAGTCAACTCGATTTCTTCCGATTAATTTAGCTTTTTTTAATACATTTCTATACAATAATATGAACACAAAAATTTTACAATGAGATTTTAAAGCCTATAGATTCCACATTTGAAAAACCGTAATAAATTAATGACAAGAGATGTAATGTGATTGCATTATAAAAAAATGTAGTTTTACTCTCTTTTCTGGACGAGGATGGCACTTTTCAAATTTTTCATATATATAAATATATGCATTAACTAGTATAACGAAAGCCACAACCACGCCATTACTATTAGATAACAAAAAACTTATTTTTTAATTAAAAATATAATACACGAAACTGTACGGAGGGGGTATAGCAAACTCTGAGTTACGCGCTTATACCGTTATTATGTTTTCTTTTTAAATGTCAATATTAGATTACTTTTTTGCTTATATGTTATTTATTTAGGTATATTTTTTTTAATGCTATCACCGAGGATGTGTGATGAGAGAGAGCTAACCTGCTTCACTGTCGCTGGAATCACTTGAACTACTAGATAGGCTGGAACTACTGCTGTCCGAGTCGGAACTGCTAGATGAGGAAGAAAGACGTCCCGATGGACCACCTGTACCAGCTGGATCTACCTTATTTGGATCATCTGAAAAATAATAATTACAAAATTTAGTATCACACAGTAATTTTAAACTTTGATTTTAATTACCTTTCTTAGGTGCTTTTTTATTAGTATTGCCAATTTTATCATTAACATCGATTAGTCTTTTCTCCAGTTCTTGTTTCTTCTCTGCCATTTGTTCATCTTTTGATTTTCCAGGCATTTTTTTATCTGAAAAACAATGGCAAAATTCTTACTTTTAGAAAAAAATCAATTTTATACATTTCAAATGACTACAAAATTTCGTGTCCTGATAATAATTGATTAAATATGTCTACGTTTTTTTTTTTATATTCAATGTAATGAAAAGTAATAAAAAATACAAAATTATAACAAATAATAGTCATAATAAAAATATTTGCATTTTTCAATTGAAATAAATTAAATTTTAGTTAAAGTGCTGTTAATTAGCAAAATATTAAATTTTTTACTTATTAAAAATCAAGTAATAGAAATAAAAACAATTTTTAATCAGTTAAGATTATTGGTACTCTACCATGAATGTTATTTAGATGAAATTGCTTGTACAGTGCACGCTGTTTATTAGAGTCATAAGATCAATCAAATGTTGTTATAATTTTTGTTATTGATTTCTTAATGTAACTCCTACAACCAGAAATAATATGTTTTTATCTGAAACTTATCAAAATATTTCATAATTATCAATGTCTTTTGGATATTACAGCTGAAATGTCAAACAAATCTTATAAAATTCAATAAAATTGTAATGGAACTAATCGAATTTATATAAAAATAAAAATCATTTTCAACAGTTTTTCCATTTTGCTAAGAATTTCAACATTGTCTGAATGCTTTTTCAGTGTAAAGTTTTTTCTTTGAGAAAACCTTCAAAATATCTTTAATATTAATTAATTTAATAATGTAATATTCATAGTTTTAAACAAAAACATATAAAAAAATACCTAAATTTGCTAGATGTTTTTCAATCTTTGAGAAATCGATGACAATATTTTTTTCAATTTTCAATTGTTTTTATTTTTAATCCTACAAATTCATATAATTCATTGAAAAATAAATGGAACCCTTTGAAAATGTTGGATAAAAAAAAAAAAATTAAAATTAAAAAAGTCAATGGATATTCTTAATTTTCTAACAAACAGTCTTCCTTTGTAATTAAAATTCAAATAAATCTCATTGATTTAAAACAGACCTAGCCAGACCATATTGTCCCACAGGCTACATTGGTGACCTAAATTCACTAAAGTTTTTATCAATTATAAATATTTTTTAATAATTTTGAATTAATAGTTGAAATTTTTAAGGAATTTTGGTGAAATGTTTATGATTTTCTTTAAAATATTATATATATTAATAGTTTTGCCCAATTGTTGAGGAAACATTTAAATTTTGAGTGAATTTTAAGAAATTCTGATGTCGCAATTTTTTTAAATAATTTAATGTGTTGGTAAAATATTTATGAATTTTTGAGAAAAAATCAAGATTTTAAGCATTTTTTTTTTTTGTAAAACTTTGAAATGTTATGATTTTTACGAAATTCGAAGAAATTTTGATGAATTTTCATGAAAATTTGATAATTCATCGAGGGTGAAGAATTTAAAAAACAGAAATTTGATCAATTTTGTGCAGAATTTCAATCGATACATAAAATTTGGAATCAATATAATTTTCTTGTACAATTTTTATAAAAAAAAGTTGATATGATCATTATTTTTTTTAATAACCAAAAATTGACTGATATTGTTTGATGTTCTTAAAAAAAGCTTTGAATTTCTTTGATTTTTCTCAAATCAATGGGATTTCTTAAAAAATCATTGAAAATAACCGCTTTTATTTTACTGATGTTTAAAATATTTCGAGTCCATTAGAGTTTTCGTTGATTGTTCTCGACATTTCGTTGAAGTTTCTTAATAACAATATTTTTTCTTTTCTTTCCAAATGCATTGAATTTTTTTAAATTTTCATTCCTGTTTTTTATTCAACAAATTCATAATTGAAATTTGTGATCTTTATTAGATTTTTGTTAAAAATATTGATCGATTATCTTTGACTATTCATTGTTTTTCTAAATATTAAATATAATTAATTAATTAATATTCTTCAATTTCCTTTAAAAATACTTTGAATTTTTTTTAATGTCTTGAAATTCTTTAAAACTTTTTGATATTGATTTTTTCTTGGAAAAAAAAACTTAATTTTGATTCATTTCTTGGAAATATTTGAAATTTATCGTTAATCTCTTATTTTTGTTTATAATATTTTCAGTTTCTTTAAATTTTTAAAACTTTCTTTCAAAATATTTAGATTTTCATTAAATTGAATTAAAAATTAATTTTTTAATCGCGATATAAATGCGATTTGTCATTTTTGCATATTATTATCGATTGCTTATAGTTATCAAAAATCCCAAGTGCTGATGTTTTCACATGAAGCAGCGTGCACTGTATTATCAACATATTTTGAATGTAGAAATTAAATTCTAGTGTATGTATGAAAGTATTTGTGATCTGGTAGTATTCTGATTTAATAAAATTATATAGTAGACAATGAGGACATCAAAATTTTCTATAATAAACTATATTACTTCTAAAACTACCTTCCACCAGATAACCAGAGTAACAACATTTGAACAATAAAATTAGAAATACACCCATTAAAATGGTAGAGCATGCTTTTAAATCAAATAAAATTTATAATTTTCTGATTTAGCAGTTGTCTCAAGCTTATATTTCTTTAAGTGAAAAAGTTAGTAAATGCCGTCACCAATAACGTGAAAAAGCAAAAAAATAAATAAAATAATAACTGCTAAACAAGACAAAATTTAACAATCAACTGTAATACTTGATATTTTTTAAGTGTACATGTATGAGTAATGAGTGATGTTTAAAGCTGGACAATATACAGTGCGACAAAAAAGTAATCATACATCTTTGATACAAATACAAATTCCAGATTAAAAAAAATATATAAATATTAATTTGTCTAAGCTAAAATACGCATTTTGTGCAAAAAGAAATTTGAAATAATGTTTAGATAGAATATATTTAGAAATAAAAATAAAATGTTATAAAAAAGTATTCATACCACTACATTAATAATTCAGAAAATAATATTTTATAGTAAAATCTAATATTTTGTCGGGTATCTTTTTGCATTAATAACAATATTTAATTTTGAGAGGCATTGAATTAATTAGATTTTGTATATAATCGGATATTTTGATCCATTTCTTAGAAAGTGCATGTTTAGGTCTTCTTTGTTAGAAATGTAATGTTTACTTATTCCCATCTTCAAATGGTTCCAACAAGCTTCAATGGGGTAATGCCTGCTGATTCAGGAGGTGTTTTTAAATTGTGGGGCACATTATAACATCCATTCTTGTACTAATCGAGAATAATGTTTCGATTCATTATCTTGTTGGAAGTAAATCTATGTTTACTTTATATTTTTTGCTGATCATATCCTCTCATCTATGTGCATTATGTTTTGTTATGATATTAATATAATACATTATCAAACCTTCTTAGATTGTTACTTTTCAAAGTATTTCCATTATCTCTAATTAATGTCTAAAACTCACTACCATCAACACATCTGGTTTTATTTTGTTGACATTATCAAGACTTTACTATAAATCTTTTCCAAATCCCAATTTAATAGCACTAGCTTCTAAATTTTCTGGCAAAATAGTTTTGTACATGAAACAGTTCATTTACCATGAATAAAATACCGATTTCCACCCCATGCAGTTGCTATGCATACCCAGACCATTACACTTCCTCTTCATATTTCACTGTAGGCATGAGATACTGTTTTTTAAAAGCATCCCCTGGAATTCTCCACTCATATTTGCATTAGTCGGATCCAAAAAGGTTATATTTGCTTTCATCACTAAATATTACCTTACTCCAGAGGATTTTAGGCATACATACTTCTTGGTTTTTTCTTGTTTATTTTATTAATCAGAGGTTTATCCTAGCCACTTGGTCACAAAAATTTGTTTTTCTAATTGTTTCACAATGAACTATCCTAGAGATAGATGGATTCTTTTTCACTTCATTTCATTTATTAAGGTGGCATTATTTTTAATTATTTAGTGCAGAGCAACTTTTTTATATTTATTTGCTATGTATTGCCCTGTGCTATTTGGTAGAGTTTACCAATTTCTCTAAAGATTTTTCAGTCTGAAATTGATTAGTTACTCTTTCACACTCTTTAGGAAATAATTCTCTTGTTTTTCATGGCATATTGCTAGAGTGATGATGAAACTTAACAGGCGTAATAGAATACTACTGTTGAAATGATAAAAAATCACTGGAACAAGCAAAATAGCTTCAAATCATTTTTTATTTATATTTCTTGCAGGCCACGAATACTTTTTTGGGGAGATTTTTATTTTATATTTTCAAATTCAAATTAGAATAGTATTATTTTAACATTTTACTACACAAACTTAGTTTTATTTTTCATATTTTGTAATTAAAAAAAAGAGAAAGCAATATTTGATTTTGTAGTTGCAATTGATATGTACGAATACTTTTTTGACCCAATGCAATTTTGTGTACAGTAGCAAGCTGTGTGACAAGTTTTCTTGATCAAGTTATACAGACAATTGTAAAAACAAAAAAAATAACCAGTAACCCAGAATAAAAATACACCAGCAACGTCTACCATGCTTAAAAATGTGTGTATAGTTCCAATTACGTACGCCGCCGTAGCACACTTTATTTTTACTTTAACAAACAATAAAAGAAAGTGTGCCACTCTCGGTGGTCTGGTGTGTGTGCTAGCCGACGCAGACGTTAAGTAACGGAACTTACAATAGGGCTTACGTGGCTTTTTACGCAGGCACGATGCAACGTAGCTTTCCAATTCTCGCAACGTCGACGGCTTCAGAGTTTCAAAATCAATTTCTATCTCGTCAGGGTTTGAATCCCTTAGAGATGGTTCTCTTGATTGAATAATATGTACAACTCTACCGAGCTTGTCACCTTCGAATAATTTAAATTAGTATTAATTAATTGTGATAATAAAATAAATTTACCTGGTAATTTATTAATATCTAAGGACAACTGCCGCTTCTCATCGTACGACATTGGCCTTGCATTATCTTCATCTTCGGAATCGAATGCTATAGGTGGGACTTGCGACGTTGACTTTTTCCTACCCGCCCCTGCTTTATTATTGGCTTTGGGCCGTTTAGTACCTGCATTTGGTCCCGCTGCTGGTTTTGGTCCTCTCACTCCTATCATATTACAATTACAATAATTAATTGTTATAAATAAACCTATAGATGAGCATGTATATACAACAACAGGAACATAGAAATCAAACCATCAATATCTAAATTATATGCTGTTCTTTAAAGATTTGAAAAGAAAATAATTAATTCGGGAATCTACAACTGGAACCCAACTGATTTTAAAAGATTCATATTTAGATACCAGAAAATCTAATGAAGAATATAAAAAGTCAATTCTAATACCAGTGACCTCGCAAGTGAAATATATAAAATAAATCTTAAATTGTAGCTACAATTGATTATATAAATCTTTAGTAAGAAAATGGCCTTTACAGCGAACAAAATGCATTTATTTTATTGGTGCATTGTCAAAGTGGAGCTTGAATTGTAGACGAAATTTGCGCATAGATACCACCAACTGATATATAAATTGCAGGAAAATTTACTACCAACTGTGTAAAATAAATGCATAATTTTTTTTAACGGCCAAGACGGTCAATGTTTTGAAAATTGCCGCTGTGGTTGTTGAATTTTCTTATACCCAGTTGGTACAAGTGAAGTTGAACCTGGTTTAAAATAACTAAATATTCCATCGCCATGCTTTATCCAATTGCCACGCCGGTTCTGTAGAAATCGAACTTCAAACACACTTGTACCAAATACAGTAAGATGATAATACGTCGAACTCCAGTCAAAAATTAGCATTATTGAGCATCCAGAGTTGGGAAACATCACATTTTGAAATATGTTGGCAGTACTGATGTTAGCTAAATCACATTTCAAAACTGACCTGATTGGTCAATCAATTGAAATTTTTTAAATTATATTTTGCACACTTTAACTTCTTAACTCAAGATGGAGCCGTTTATCATGTTGCTATTGAAATGCATGGAAAATATCAGAGTTGAACTGTTGCATGACAAAACAGAACATGTAAAAAACAGTAACAAAACAGAAAAGTGAATAAACAGAACAGTAAAAACGAGAACAGTGACATAAACAAAACAGTGAAAAGATTTTTAAAATATATCAGTATTTATTTATTACAGGACAGGCACAATACAATTATTATAAATATTATAACAAATAAATACTATTTGTATTTATTTGTTATGGAGTTTAAAAAAGTGTCGGCCAAATCAATTCAATAAACATTATAATAAATAATGATATACTTCAAAGCAGGGTGAATAAAAATTATTATTTAAAAAAATATATATCAAATCACGATTTATATAAAAATCGATTGTTTTTTTTATTTGTTTATAATTTTGAATCAAAGTATGAAGAAAAAATTAATAATAAAGTATAAATTAAATTTTATGATAATTTTGTTTCTAATCTTCTAATCCTTCTTCATCCCTCCCTTTCCTTCACACTACCTCTTCCTTTTTCTTCCCTTCTACTTTTTATTCTCTTTGGCCCTTTCTTTTCCCCTCTCTTCTTTTTTTTTCTTCTTCCTGATTCTTTTATCAACTCTAATTCTCTCCCGACTTCATTCATCCACTCCCTTGCATTCTTTAGGCCGTTTTTCAATTTTTCCTTTACTTCTTCACATTCATTCACTAAATGCTCCCATGTGTTCTTCGATTTCCCCGCATAGAATGCATCTCCCATATTCCTCACCCATCCATGATTTTCTTCCTCTCTCTTCTGTTCTACATGTCGCTCTCACCAACACCCTTTTCATTCCTTAACCCCTTTCCTTCTTATATATTCTGGTACTCTTTCGAAAACTAGCCATTCCTTATACCTAGTATTGTACCCACCATCTCTTATCTTCCGCTGCCTCGCCTGTTTTTCAACCTCCTTCACTAGTCTTTCTGCACCTCCCATTCTTCTCTTTTCTTCAGGCATCCTGCTTCTTCATAAATATTCCTTATTCCTTTGCTCCATTCACCTTCTCTTCCAGCTTCCACTTTCCACACCTCTTTACCCGTCTTTCATCCTTCAAATTCCCTAATACACCTTCATATTTTATTGTCATTCCTTCCCATTCTAATGTCGTTCTATTTCTTTTCTGCAATGTAATATATTCTGGAGTGGATCTTTCTACTCCAAGTAGCTCTTTCAGAAATCTTTGTTCCTTTTCAATCTCTTCCACTTCGCACCCTACACATCCGCGCTCCATGCGTAAGCACTTCTCTTGCCATCGCGTCAAAAAATTTACATATAATTCCCCCCTCCCTATCTACTCGTTCATTCTAGCCTTTAATATCATCCATACCTTCCTTGCCTTCTCTTTAAAATAATGCAAATATTTTTTATACCCTCCAATACTGTCTTATTGTATAACCTAAATATTGGAAAGATCTTATTTTACTTTTTTCCTTTCCATCTAACATTATCCTCCTTTTTTGAAACTCATCCGTTTCGACTATTCCACATTTATTTCCATATCTCTTCTCGACGTCTATCCTTACCATAATTTCTTTCAATTACCGAGAAAACTTGTTGCCACTAACGCTACATGATCTGCATATCCTAGTAACTGTAACTTCTTTTTCCCTATTACTATTCCTCCTGCTTGCCCCTTTCTTAATACCTCTTCTAACTCCAACATATATACATTGAACAACAACGCGCTCAATGGACATATTTGCCTTACATATATTATATGTCCTGAAACTCTGGCCCCTTCTCCTACCACTTGCTCTACCCCATTTTTTCTAGTGTACCTTCCTTATCCATTCTATTAATTAAATTAATTTAGTAAAAGAATGGCAATAGTTGCTAAATGGCCAACTTGCAATGATTTATGTTTTAAAATTTTGTGTTATATAGATATTTAATTAATAAATAAATCTGTTCTGTTTTTCAGTGTTCTATTTTGTTACAGTTTTGTTTTTTCATGGTCTGTATTGCCAGGCTACCGAGTTGAACGTATTATCAACTTAACAGTACTTGCTTGTACAGAGTGGCCTTTGATGAACTGTTTAGAGAGACAATTTTAATATAATCCAACATTATTTTGCCCAACAACAAATAAGGAAGATAGAATTATAAAGATGACGTACTTATTGGACCACAAAGGTTTTATACTCTTCTCAGATGAAAAAAATCATCGTTTCGCAGGCAAATAAAATAGCATTACCTTCCTTGCACAATTTTTGAATCAACTTAAAGATAATTACATATTCCTGAAAAATGAAAAATACATATCTTGTATTCCATATATAGTTGTTTATCTTTCAAGTGAAATATATAGCGTTTGAAAGATAATTTTCTGTTATAAACATTAATGACAAAAGCTGCATTTTCCAAATTGTTGTTTTTCAAGTGAAGTGTTGCTTCAATCACAGATTAATATATTTTAAGAATATTTAGTGCATTGAACTAAAAACTAATCTTATTATTTCTATAAAAAAGCAATTTCTTTAGTTTGAAATTAGAAATTAAGCAATATAATTTGGAGGGCCAGGGAGGAAAACGATGAGAGTCCATTTTTTTTGTTGATGTCAAGTTAATAGTGCTATTTGATAGTTTCAAGAGTGTACTAGCATTTGGCCAAATGTGAAAAGCAAGAAAGATGAGAACGCACAGAAGCACAGGTTCAAAAATAGGCGTCGAGAGAAACGCGGAGGGAGACTTGAAAGTTTGTTTTCTGAGAAATGACTTGAATTGGACTCTCATCATTTTCCCCCTGGCCTTTAATTTAGATAATTGAAAACAAAACTGATGTGCAGAGATAAAAGGGAAATAAGTGATAATGAAAATCAACACCATTGTTCTCAAGTAATAATTGTAACAATGCGGTGTGATCTCACCTTTACTCTTAGGTGGTTTAGTCGCAGCGTTGGCGCCAGCCGCCATCGTGTGGTGCATGTTGATGGACTTGCCGGCGGCGGAATGCTGTACGTCTCCCCCCGCAATCTTGAGATCAGCCCCAGACACCACGCTGGCTATGCTGTCGTCAACGCTGTCTGTGAGAATCGAGTTGGACTTGGCAAGAGCCCCATGAGCACCTGGCTTACCCAGACTGGTGTTGCTGTTCGGTACCATCTTTTTACTCTTGTCCTTAGTCTTGGTCTTCTTCTCTTTCTTCTTCTTTCCACTTTCCTCGACCAGCTTTCTCATTTTCTCTTGCATCGCTATCAACTGAAATTCGCAATTAGCCTAACTCATCAATAATTAATAGGAAATAAAATAATACCTCTTTCTCTAACATTTTTAACTGCTTGTTCCTCTTCTCTTCTTCGGAATCTTCGGTATCACTGGAAGACTCTGAACTGGACCCGGAAGAGCTACTGTCTGATTTCGTCGTGATTGGTCCTACCCTGTTTAAAGGTTCATCCGGAATTTTTGCATACTTCATCTCAAAAACGTCCTGTAACTTCCGAGCCATCGCGACAACATCATGATCCGACGGGTTGTACTTATAACAATTTGTAAATATCAGTCTGACGTCAGCGGCGAATTCCTGTGCTGTGCGATACTCTCTTGTGTCCATTTTCTGTTTTACGGTGCCCAGGTCCATCGGCTTTTTTATAATTTCATGATAATCGTGGAGACCCAGCAATTCGGCGTCCACAGGTTTGTAGAATGGCCAGGCATAACTCTGTTGAGATTGCTAAATTGAGCCTTTTTACATTTGAAGTATATTTAAAATTGATTAAAACATAAACAACTTTATTGAAATGCTACATTAACCATCAAGTGCGCCGGTACAGCCATTTTAGCTGTAATCTATTTGCGACACATTTTTGTCACTCTACAGTTAATGTATTATTTCAGTTAGAAATCACCAGTTTCCTTGAGGAGGAGGAGCATATATGGTATTTATAATAAAATTTGAAAAAATAAAACACGCAGCGCATTGAATACACCACATGTCTACTCAAAAGTGTGAAAAACAAGAACAAGTGATATTAGTTGTAACTAAATAATTTTTGCATTCTAGATTTATTTGTGTAATCATTAAAAATAGTATTCCGGGTGATTTTTTAACTTGAAACAAGTCAATATTTCGAAAAATATGCAACGTACATAGAAAAATGTCTGGCATAAAATATTTTTGCAGGGGGCATGTGCTTGAGACAAAATTAGCCCCCCACCCCTCCATATGACGGGGATGGAAGGTAACTTTGAAATTTTTAATTCTCTCATTTTTTATTGCAGATTAGGAAAGTACATCAAAAAGATGTCACTTTTATTCGAAACATTTTCTTCGATTCATGATAGATGGCACCATGGTCCAACGATATAGACAAGGTCTGCTACTTAGGGCGACGAATTCGGGACATTTTCGCTCAGCCCGCACTATTACTATTTCATCATGTGGCGCTCTAATATTCATAGCTCTGGTAAACACGAAGGCTCCAGAAAGCTCCGCGTGACG
>JARJED010299612.1:0-10036 GCA_030264515.1 Sepedophilus sp. GC000190 | reverse complement strand
TTATTAGGAAAAAGAAAATAAATAATGGAAAAGCATTTGAACGCGCGCCACTTTCCGAACAAACTATAGCTCCATCCAGGTTTGTTCCGATATCTTATTTAGATCACAAGTTATTCCCAGAAAACCAATTTTTTTTCTTTTTTTCTCTTGAACACCCCTTTTTTAAAGGAAGCAAGAGGATTTTTTTATACATTTCTGGGAGTTTATTCAGTGGGGGTTTGTTCAGGGTGAGCCCATCTACAAGAATCTTCAAAAATCCCAGGTTGGTGTATTCGGGACCTGAAATCGCTTTTTTTCCTAAGGGAGTACTGGTCTGTCAACGATTTTAAATAATATAAGAATGGAGGATAGATACCATCTGTCAAGAAATTCAATGAATAATAAATAAACAAATGTAGATATATTCTACAGAAGTCGAGGGTTCAAATCCCTCCCTAGTTGTTAATTTTTTATACATAATAATTTCATTACTGTCTGTAGAATATTTCTATATTAATTTATTTATTATTCATTGATATTAAAGAATTTTAAGATTTTCATTCACTTTTGAGCTATTTTAAAATCAATTCGAGGAATACCGTACAGTTGCAAAAACTTTTCATTGCATTTTCATTGATTTAAAAGAAATACTAAAAAGAGTTGCACAGATTGTTAGACGATTTACAAATAAT
The DNA here is from genome assembly GCA_030264515.1 of Sepedophilus sp. GC000190. Classification (NCBI taxonomy): domain Eukaryota; kingdom Metazoa; phylum Arthropoda; class Insecta; order Coleoptera; family Staphylinidae; genus Sepedophilus; species Sepedophilus sp. GC000190. The sequence continues at coordinate 9,365 of JARJED010299612.1, read as the reverse complement.
TTTTCAGGATTTTCATAGATTTTTCAAAAGTTTCAAAGAACTTTTGAGAAATTTAATTATTTATTCGATTTTTCTTAGTGAATCTAAAATAAATATGCGAGCAATATAATGGATTTTCAATAAAAATCATCCATATCAAAACAATAGTATGGCTTATATGGATTTTCATTAACTTTTGAACAATTAAAAAAATAACAGAAACTTATCGATTTTCATTGATTTTTCAATAAATTTTGAACGTTTAAGAAATTTAATTAATTTTCTTTAAATTTTTTTAATTACTTGAAAGAATTTTTGGTAAATTTCATAAATTCTCATTGATTTTCAACTATTTCAAGGAACACAATTTCATTGAATTTGAAACCAATTACTGAAAAACATTATAGATTGTTTTTCAACAATTTTAATGAATTTTTCAAGAAGTTTGAGTTCATTTTTGTGTTTTTAATGATTCCGTATTTTTAAAAACTTTAAAACATTTTCCAATTTCCATTTTTTTGTTCATATCAAAGAATTTTTATTTTATTCATGAATTCTTTTCATTTTCTTCAATGTAATAAATTGAATGTCTCCGATTTTGATTTTAATTGATTTCAATGTTCATTTAAGTTAATATTTCATAAATTTGGTAATTACTAGTTGATTGTAAGTAATGTAAGTTTATTGCAAGGATTTTATATTGCACTTTGTGGTTATTTATAAAATCTATTTGTCGTAAATAAATAAATGAATAAACCTGTAAACGATTTAAAACCAAAACTAATAAGCCCAATAATTTTGATTGATTTTTGAGAAAATTTCAACGTTTTCAAGAAATTGTTGAGAAGTTTAATTTATTTTTATTAAATTTTAAACGATTTTAAAAAGTTTTGGAGAAATGTCATAAATTCTGAGATTTCATTAATTTTCAATGAGTTTTCAATTACTTTAAAAGTTTGGAAAATGATAATTAATTCTTCAGACAGAACAATTTCTTTGTTTTTACAAAAAAAAATTCATTGCTTTTTCAAATCTTTTTCAAAGAATTTTCCATAATTTTCATTAATTTTTTAATAATTTTGATTGATTTTCAAAAGAATTACAATAATTTTTATGAGCAGATCGCGGTTACATATTGTGTAACGTAAATGGTTATCGGTTTCTTGAATTGTTTTGCTAGTTTGAACACTAGATGGAGCTATACCTGCTAGGTACTGAAGTAAACATGAATTAGTGATTTAGCGACAGAATACACTGTTCTGCAAACAAACAAAAATGTTTCGCTCCCTTGAGAAATTTGCGAGATTCCAATATTTTCAAGTATGCTGAGTTCGAAACCGAACTAAGAAAAATTGCATCAGGCAGAATATTTGAGAAAATTTTAAAGAACGGAAAATTATACTTATTCGATATTCAAGTAACTGTTTTTAAGCTTGATACTGCAAAAGATATAGATAAAAATGCTTTCGAGAGAATCATCATGTGTATATTAAATGATTCCTCGAAACAATTATTCTCAGTTTTTTATTGTGTAAATAAATCGAAATACCGTCGAAATCATGCAGCTTTCTACTTTTCATTGATGTTTACACCAAAAAAGGCATAAAATTACAAAAACGGAACTTTGTTTTACTAAAAACACAAAATTAAAAAAATCTGTATTTGATAGAGCGTTTCTGGCTTCTGTCTCGTGTTCAGCTCACCTCAAAACATTAAGAAAAGAGAATTTTCATACATAACAGTAATATCCCTGCTTAAAATTACTATTTTGCCTTTACTGTGCTGACGAGTGTATTAAATCCGAAACAGTAGCTGTCCACTGTTGCAGAGATTAATAAAATTTAGCAGAAGTTGTTTAAATTAATTTTAAATATTTCAAAGAATTATTTTGAAATAAAATAAATATTCACGATTATTCGACAATTTGAAATAATGTTCGAAGATTTTTATTGATTTGAAACTTAAAAAAATAAGTTATTGATTTTTTTTAACTAATTTTTCAATTTTTTTCAAAAGCTTTTAAATAAATATTATAGAATTTCATAAGATTTTTATGGATTATTCTAATATGTTTGAAATAAAATTATGGATTGGTCCTCATCCTCTACTGTTTTGAATTTGTATCAGGAGCAATCCATAATTTTATCTCAAAAATCAAAAATGGGTAATTATTTCGAAAAATAACCTAGATTGCTGTAAAAACGCGAACATCTGCGATTGTAGCAGTCATGATTGTTTCCGCGGTTTTTAAGAAAGTGGCACAAGTAATTATTTTTCCTACTGGTTTTTATATGTGCTAGAACCAATTCAGAATTTTAACTCGTAAATCAAAAGTGGCATTCATTCCCAAAAATAACCTAGATACCTGTAAAAAATCCGGAATAAGTTTAAAAAGCATATGATTTGTACTGGTAAAAACGTAAGCGTTTTTGGGCTAGTCTTTAGTTGTATTTTAACGTACGAAAAGAGTTTTTCATTTTTTTGTTGTTGCACGGTGTTATAGAATTTCTTAGATATTTCAAATTTTTAAGTTAAATTAGCACACTAATCATTAAATATTCATATAAGCATATTATATTCTTTGTAAAATTTCATTGAATAAAAAAAAAAATTAATTGGTCAATAATTAATAATTGGAAATAAGTACGAAAGCGCGAGTAAAAGTTAGTGATATGTATACGTAAAGTATTTATATAGTTTGTTAGCTTATCAAAACATTAATTAACCTATTAATTTTGCATTATTGTAACATTATATCAAATTAGTTAAATGTATTATTATTGTAAGATATACTAATTTTTAATGTTATATACACAGAGGATCAATTAACCGTTAAATTATTGATTCCACTTCTTCATTACAAATGCAAGAATAATAACAGAGAATTAACATGCAACTAACAAGCAACACGGGCGAAACTCCTCATAAATTCCGCAAACCCCTTATTACGTGGAGGCATTCAATGTAGGAGTAAAATCGTTAATTATTTTATGGCCGTAATATTTCAAAAACGGCGATTTATTCTTTTAAAAAATACTTTAATGTGATATATTCAAATATTCAATTACCGTGGTAGGCATGTTATTAGGGCAGCCGTTACATATTGCTCGGTGAGGGCAATGCACGCGAACCGCCCCCCTCCACCCCCCCGAAATGCGTCCAGTCCAATTCCTTGCGCATTAATGGCATGCACACTTGCAAGGAAACACGCCCACCCCCGGCATTCGGGGGCAGCCCCGTGAAATATTCCCATGGTAATTGCGGTTTTGGTGCAACGCCGACGACTTTATTTTAATGACGCGAAACTCGTTCTGATAAGATTTAACACACTTTACTGTATGTAAGTTTTATTGCTAATGGTGTTGTAAAAATATATGAGGGATATGAAGTTATCCTCGGTCGCGAAATGCGAGAGTGTGCATTAAAAAAGTTATATTGGAACTCGTGCGATTCCATTGCGAGCCAATTTGATATTGCAAAATGTAAATTATTATCTCCTCGGCGGCGGCCAATAATCCGCAAATTAATGCATCTTAATCCCGGCCAAAACTTGGGTGAACCTCCGAATTATTATTCGCCCACCCGCCCCCAGCTCCGGAATAGGTTCAGTTATATTAGAAGAAATATTTATCGCCGGCCATGGTTGCGGGGGCGAGATGTAAATTTCACGGGGTCAATAAAGTTTGGGGTCAGTTGTTATGATGCGAGACAGATGATGGCAGAAGGTCTGAAGACGGGTAACGAATGACGCGGTCCAAACTTAGTTACCGCACGATGGGACTATGCATCAACCCGACCACCTACAGACATTTTCCTCCGGTGCCCCTCCGCAACTTCTTGCTGGTAATTTGGAAGAATGATTCAAGGTCCAATGCTGCTAACTGCTGAAGTTGAATCATTATATTATGTTAAGATCTCGCGGAACAGTTCGGGCGGAAGCTATAATTTAATTATGCCCGGACATCTCTATAAGTTTGTGTGTAGGACAGACTTATTTGTACTTGGCTTCTTGTGGAATCGATGTTTGGTAATTTTCAAGTTTATTACCAAGTTTAACTTTAATTATTAGTTGATAAACTACGGTTTCACTAACGTGTTACTAGAACAATAATACATTCGAATATGTTGAAGGTAAATAGCTTTTTTCCAACAACTTTATCGAAAATTCAATTTTCTTCCCAAATTTTCGTGACGAGAGTGCCACTTTTCCTCCATAAAATATTTTTCCTCCCGCTATAGGATGTTTGTAATTCTGACACCTTGGCAACGATAATAAAAACTACTAGATTCGACGATAAATTTCCAAATTGCCCAGTTTTGTTCTCACATTCTTATTTATTTACAGTTTTCATGAAGGTGTTTAAAAAAATCATATGTATTTCACTGGAGTAAAGTGTATTTCTCCTCCCTTCTGCAGTCGCTGCACTCGTCTACGTTTTGAGCAGCAAACTCTGCAGTCGGGAGGAGAACCATCACTTTGCTCCCTAGTTATACAAATAGCTATTAACTTAATCTAACAGTATTTGATCAAGCAAATATTATTTGTCTGAATTCTTTTTAGACAAATGACAAATGACTCTATTATGGACTATTGTAAAATTGAAAAAACTGTAGGGAAAGGTAGGGTAAATAAGTGCAGAGCCGTTTTAACGTATGGGCGAACCCGTGGCTTCTTCGTCAGCCGAAATTTAAATTAATAGCAAATATTCTTTTTTGCCTATTTTTATGTAGCACGAATTTGTTTAAAGTATTTATTTATACAACTGAAAGAGACATAGAATGACATTTGGGTGTGGAAGCAAAAGTGGGAACGATAAAGTATGAGTAGTTGCTGGAAGGGTTAAGGGAGGAAAGGTTGGTGAAGGAGGTGTGGAGGAAGTTAACAATGGGCTGGGAGGTTGAGGGGAGCTATGGCGCAAATGGATAGGGGAGGTGTACGAGAGGGCAGGTTGGTCGACGGAGGGAATCAAATAAATTTGGAGAGTAGCTGAAGTTGTATATAGGGTAAGGAAGAGATTTGAAGAGGTAGAGAAGCAAGAGAGGCAGGGAACGATAAGGCATAGTGAATGCAATGACGGGTTTAATGAATGGTACGTGTATAAAAGGGTACGAGAGTATCTGAGAAGGATGAAAGATAGGAGGAAGGAGATGAGAGATATGGTAAGTGTGAGGTGTGGTATGGAGGAGAAATGAAGGAAGGTGTATATGGGAGAAGTTTACAGGGGTTGTGGGCTGTGTGGCGAAGGGATGGACACATGGGTGCATTTAGAGAATGGATATACATGAGTTAAAGAATAATGGAAGCTTGTGTTAAGGGGTGTGAAGGAATGGATGAACGAAGAAGAGTGAAAGTAATTCAAAGGCTATAGGAAGAAAAGGAGAGAAGAATAAAGGGAAGGGACGGATATTAAAGAAGAGAAGAAGGATCGAAAGGACGAAAGAGAAGGAAGGGAGATGAAGAAATGAGCGTTAAGGGAAGGGGAGATTAGAAATGTAAAAGTTAGGTAGTTATGGGAACAAAAAGATAATAAAGTATGTAAACGATTAATATATGATATAATGGTTCTGGCGGATAGTAATGCATAATAAAGAATATTATTATTATTTATTATAATGCATTTCAGTGATTTTCAATTCATTTGAAAGAATTGTCAATAATTTTTTGACTATCTTTCAATAAATTTAAATGATTTTCGTAATTTTTTCGATGTATGTAGGCATTTGTACTCATTTCTAGAGTTTCGTTACCTCTTGGTTTGTAAATCCTATTTTGGTTGGATTAGCCCCTTTTTCCATTTATTTATTTATTCTCTCCACAATTTATCTCAATTTTCTTCCATTTGTCGTGTCTCCTCTCCATTCCCTGATTCCTACTTTGTCTAGATCTCCCGTCACTTCATCCATCCATGTTCTCCTAGGTCTTCCTACTCTTCATCTATTCCCCGGTTTCCATTCCATTATTTGTCTTGTTCTTTCTTTTTCTTCACTTCTCCACACATGTCCTAACCATCTCACTCCCCTTCGTTTTATTGCTACTATCACCGTGCCACCCTTCAGCTCTTCTTCTATCTCCCCTGTTAGTTCTTCTTCTCATGCTTCCGTCATGTGTCGTTGTGAGTGTCTCTGCTGCATATGAAGGTATTGGTCATATTAACATTTTTTTTTTCGATGAATTTACGTAATTTTTAATAATTGTTTAATTAATTACAAATTTTATGAAATATTTTTATCGTTTTTTTTATAAGAAATTTTAACTAATTTTAATTCATTTTTGCAATTTTCAATAATTATATAAGATTATTCCATGGATTTCAATGATTTTCTTTAAAATAAATTTGTTTTAGAACGATTTTTGTTTTTTTTTTTAAATTTAATTTCAATTATATTTTTCTATCTATTGATGTTCGTTTAAAAGTTTGATTTTAGTAAAGGTGAATTAAATGGCTGTATATAGATTTGTTTTTTATGTACTTAATGGTAATCATGTGCTAAAATTTTGGCATCAATTATTTTCAATAATTTTGTAATTCATTTTACGGATTTTTCAACTATTTTCAACGAGTTTTCAATACACTTTATTGACTTGCGTGGATGCTTCAAAGAATTTATGTACTTTGTAACGATTTTTAATTTATTTCGGTGATTTTCAATTAATTTTAATAATTCTAAATTATTATTTAAATATTTTGTAATCATTTTAAAGCAGTTCTCAACGATTTGCAATGATTTTCATTGAAATCTAATGATTTCTCAACAATTTTTCTTATTTTTCAAATAATTTCTTTAATTTTGAATGGTTTTTCAAAGAATTGCCATAATTTTAAATAAAATTTCAATTCATTTTCAATTCATTTCAAAGTGACTTCAAAGATTTTCATTATTTAAATAATTTGAATAAATTTTAAGGATTTTTTCAGTCTTTTTCAAAGAGTTTTTATTACATTTGAATTATATTCAGTAAAATCCAATGATTTTATAATAATCTGTTGAATGTATTTATATGATTTTCAATTAATTCCAATGATATTTTAATTCATTTTAAAGATAAGTCAACAATTTGTAACAGATTTTAATACATTTTCTTTTATTTCTAGAATTGGTATAATTTTCAATGATATTTCCATAATTAAAAAAAAAATATATATGTCATTGAAGATTTTTCAATGATCTATACATACATTTTAAATTTTCGGGGATTTTTCAAAGAAATTACGCAACTTTCAAATTTATTTATAAAAAAAATAAATATTTTTAAAGAATTTTAATGGATTTCAATCAATTGTAGTAAAATCCATTGATATACAACGTTTTGTAAATAATTTTCAAATTATTTCAATGAATTTTAAAGATCAATCATCAATTTGCAAAGAATTTTATAAAAAAAATTAAGATTTTTTAAGATTTCCTTAATCCTCTGGATTTTTCAACCATTTTTGCAGATTTTTCAATGATTTTTAATGAATTTTAATAATTTCGTCGAAACATTTTCAATTAATTTCAACAAACTTAAATGATTTTTGAGCAATTTTAATAAGAGTTTTCATGAATTTTCAATTCATTCAAATATGTTTTCAGGGTATTTTAAGACTTTCAATTCTTTTATAACTTTTGTAAGATTTTCAGTCATTTACAATGAATTTCAATTACTTTTCAACAATATTCTAGAATTTTTAAATGAATTTTAATGAAGTGAGGGTAACGTTTTAAAAAATTTCAATAATTGTTAAATAATTTCGTTAAATTTTGAGAAATTTATTTACATTTTGTTTGCATTTCGTTTAATTCAATTGATTTAAGTAGTTTTTAATGATTTTCGAGAATTACTAAATAAATTTCATTGATTTTTGAGGATTCCAGGAAACGAATTTTGATTACTATTAATGATTTTTATCAATTTTCGTTTAGTTTGCAACAAATTTTCAAAGAATCTTTCTCAAGATTTTTAAAATGAAATTTTCAATGTATTTCATGGATTTTTAATTAATTTCAATCCAAATTGTGTTTTAAACATTTTTGAGAAAAAAAAAAACAATGAATTTTAACGTTATTTAGCAATTTTTGAGAATTATTCAATGCATTTCAGTGATTTTCGAGAATTTTTAAATCAGTTTGGATGAAAATCATTGGTTTATTTGTTTTTTTGCCTCTTGAATACGTATAAAGTCTTCTTGAGGGCAATTTAAAGAAAGTATTTTATTTAGCTCGTTAATATTTTCTTCTTCACAGAAAGAATTGTGATTGTTGTCTATTTTTTTACAACTAGTATGTTTCAATAATTTTCGATGATAAGATATTTAAAGAATTTTAGAGAATTAAATATCAATAATGTTAAATTTTCAAATCAAATTATAATTTTTAAATAAATTTCTGTAAATAAAAAAAAAATAGATGTAAAGCAACTTTAATTGAAAAATTTAAGCCATTTTGATTAAAATGCAAATATAATTTCAAAATAAAGAACTCTTGTGAATATATACAATGAATCTTTCATGGGAATTTAGAAAAGCTTTAGCAACATATGTATGTATGTGGGCGTTGCTACTCATTTGTGAGTTTCGCCACCTCATAAACTGAGGTTTAAAGATCCATCCTTGGTTGGATCAGTCCCTTTCTCATCTGTCTATCTTCCTAACGATTTCTTTCCATTTCGCTCTTAGCAACATATAGGAAATTAATAAAAATCAAGTAAAATCAAACTTTAATTCAATATATTTAATTTATCCAGTTCAAAATTCTTGAAATGATTAAAATAAATACATATATTATTAAAATGTATTGTTCCATATTATCCAAGGGGGATGTAAATTTGTTATGCTTAACCTTTGGATTAGTTTATATTTAATACAGCGTTGCGAGAGCATTATAAAGAAATATGTTATATATATTTTCCCAAATGATTTCATAGCTTAGACAAGTTGCCTGAAGATGGCCATGTGCTGAAACCGGTCGCAACGCTGTATAAAAATAAATTAATTCAAAGGTTAAGCATAACAAATCTCCAACCCAAATACATTTAAAAATTGTTTCTTTTATACTAATATTTTTTTAATCATCAAATATCACGTGATTTCACTAAGTAACAAAATTTAACTTTTTCTTCTGCCTAACTTTCTCAATGTTTGCGTTCGATTTCAAACATAAAATAGTTCAGGAAATTGAATATGAGAAGTCTAGAAGTTTGCTTTTGCGTTCAGAGCGATTTTTTTTAACCTGAAATATTCCATGTGTATACTGGATTAACCGTATATCAGCTTGACCCAATACCAGTCATTTGTGACTGGAATTGACCAAAAATGTATGGAGAAGTGTGTCGAAGTACCAGAAGTGACATATATAAACATATCTGGTTGTTATTGGCAAATAACAAAAAAGAAAACTAAATTTTA
>JARJED010299481.1:0-11901 GCA_030264515.1 Sepedophilus sp. GC000190 | reverse complement strand
GAACACGTGGATGAAAGAAGTAACGGAAGACCTCACAAGGATAGGAGCGTACGAATGGAAAAGAGAAACAAGAAACAGAAAAAAGTGGAATGAAATAGCACCAAGAGTAAAAGAAATAGAAGATGGAAGTGATCCATCCAAAATGGATCAATGAATCCCAAAATAAGATAGTGAAACTCAGAAATAAGTAGAAAGCCAACATACATATGTCATTGAGTCCTGGACCTTAACGGAAGCATCCTCCAAGAAAATAGAGGCATTTGAAATGTGGTTCTATAGACGGATTCTCAGTATTAATTAACGAAAATCGAGGTACTAAGAACGATGAAGAAAGAACCAGAATTACTATTTACCATCAAAAAAACGTAAGCTAGTACTTCGGCCATATAATGAGAAACAGAGAACGGTATAGATTGCTGCAGCTCATACTGCAGGGCAAAGTAATGGGACGTAGAGGACCAGGCAGAAGAAGGATATATTGGATGAAGAACCTTTGGCAGTGGTTTGGCTTTACAACAACGGAGCTATTTAGAACAGCCGCAAACAAAGTTAAAATTGCCCTGATGATCGCCAACATCCGAACTGGATAGGCACCCAAAGAAGAAGAAAGATATTTTCAGGATTTTCAAAGATTTGTATCGATTTCTCTAAAATAATTAAAAGTTTTTATGTAGTTTTTTCAAGGTTTTCATTAGTAAGTTCTCATGAAATTTTAAAGAATTTTCTAAGATTTTCAAATATTGTCATGCATTTCCAGAACAAAAAATCAAGGTTGCTGATGAATTTCCATCCGTTTTTTTTCAAAGATATTAAAGGGTTATAGTATAGGTATCTTTTAAATTCACAAGGCTTTTTGGAGTTAAAGAAAATTCTTCGATACCGTAAAGATGTTCAAAAGTTTTATTTTTATTTTGTAGTGTTCTTTTGTGGATTTTCAAAGATTTCTATAATTTCCAATGTTTTTTAGATTACGTATCAAGTTTCCACTGATATTTCACAGATATCCAACAGATTTTTTGGATTTTAGGAACTTTTGAAAATTTTAAAAAGAAGTCATTTGATTTCTTAAAGGTAAAACAATGCAAGAATTAATTGAATTAATAAAAATGTCAATTAAGAATTGTAAAAACAATTTAGTAAATAACCCAACGAAAATATATTACAGGTTTTGAAAAAAGTTTCACAAAATTCCTTTATTAATTAACAAAGATTCATTTTTTTTAACTCAATTGATTAATAAATATTTTAATGTAATCATAAGAAAAACAATTTTCATAAAAATGGTTAAAATTTTATACAAAAATATTTATAAAATTTCACAGAACATCAACAAATTTCTGCAAGAGCTTAATAATTTTGTAACTATTTTATTGCAATTTCATTAAAAAAATAATTGGTAGGTATTTAAAAAAATAATTGAATTACTAAAAAAGTTTATTGAAATTATATTAAAAAAACATTGTTTCAATAAAATTATATAAAATTTGAACAATTCTTAATTGAATGTCCAAAAGTTTCATATTAATTAAAAAAATATTACAAAATGTTATTAAAGATTTTTTTTATAAATAAAATGGATAAAAACATAAATATTAAAAAAATATAATAAATTATAACAATTGTCAACAATTTATTGGTAAAATACAAATCAATCATGTAATTTTAGCAGAATGTTTTTTTTTTTAATATCACAATTTACTAAGTACGAGTATTTTGACAAATTATACAAAGACCCAACAATTTCTCGAAAATGTAATCAATTAAATTATAATTATTACAAAAATAGGATTTATTAACAGTTTTATTAAACATACAGAAAAAGTCAATTACCATTATTTTAATTTCGTGAGTTTAAGGAAACTTCACAACAAAATATTTGAATTTCAGAAGAAAAGAACAATCAAACGCCACTTTAAAGTTGAAAACATCTTTAGTCCTGTTATTTAAAAGATAAAAATTTTAAATATATTTCTGTTAATTTGTTCCTAGCTTTAATTATATTTGTGTGCATTTTATTAACGAAATGTTATTCGCTTAAAGAAATCATAGAAACCATGTGATTTTTAAAATCGTGATTTGGTTTCTTCTTTTTACAATAAATAATTATTTTTCCGGAAATCGTATTGGAAACAACATTTTCCGGACTAGTACTGTAAAGACTTCACAAGACGCAAAACGATGATGTCCACTTTGTAACTATAGTTGCAAAAAAAATGACAAACTTGATTTTTGTGGAATTTGTAAAAAAAAATCTAGAATTTGTAAATTTCGTCTTTTTTACGATTTCCGGAAAAATTTAATACAAAACACGTCAGTAAAATCTCTTACTTGACTCGGAGCTTTAAATAACTAGCCACAAAGTGCCTCGCATTTCAATTTATCTCCTCTTCAGTAATGTGAGATTTTCCTGACTTTTATGTAAATAACTATTAATGCAATTCGGTAGAGTGCTTCTGTTTGTAATATTGATAATACATAATAATAATAAATAATTTTATTACATAAAAAATATTTTGATTTTTTTTTTCAATAAAATTTGTAATTAATTAATTTTTATTTCATATTCGTATTAATAACAACGATGCCTCCAGCAAAATTCATAGATTTTTTTAATGATAAATCACTTTTATAATTTATGAACTACGATGCAAAGTATGATTAACATCATCTTTCACTAATTATTTAATAATAAAAATTAAAGTGTTTAACCATATAAAATCTCCTCACATGAAATGAATACGCATTTTTATCATCTAACGTTGCTTTTGCTGGCGCTACGGATTTATTTATTTATATATTATGCAAAAGAGCCGGGAATAATTTATATTTATCGCAAGATGTTTCTATATGCAAATCAATTGAAAAAAGAGAATGCGTAAATATAAAATTATTTTCAGTTGTTGAAAGAAGTAATTTATAGCGCTTAATTAAAATTTATTGCCGTCGCATTGTGGAATGATTAGATAAAAATACCTGCGTTTCTGCAAATATAGCGCTGAATGCTATTAGCTTTAATCTAAAGAGTTCTCCGATAATTTATTGCTTTCGATGTGTGAATTGGTATTATATTTTAGGAAAGTTTTTATTTTATTTTAATGAGAATTCTCTAATATTATATGCATCACATAAAATATTATTTCGTTCTAATACACGATAAGGCTTGATAACTGTACAATATATCGTAATTCCAATTAAAAACTGAAAGTATCAAGCGTCACATTATTTAACTAAACACTTAACATTATTACACAGTTAAATGTCATTTTATTCATGTCACTATTATTTATTATTATTAAAGTATGTGTGCAAATTATGCACTTATGAGAATTTATAATTGGTATGATGAAAAGCAAAAATAGTAATTCATAGGAAAGTAATTTAAATAAAACTGTGTATATTAGTAAGTAATGAGGATTATTAAATATGACTTTATTTGAATTACATGGAAAAAATTATTTCCCACATACATTCTGCATATATATTTCTTAATTATTTACTAAGATATAATTTATTTCGAATAAACGCAGTTGTAAGTAACTGTGTAATTACATGTACGTGTACAAGCTCATAACGCGTAATGATATAAGCATAATTAGTGTATTCCCTCTCGGCGGCAAGTTGTCCTGCAGTGACCCAGTCATAAAGGACAATTTGTGCTGAAACCGTTGCTGCGAAATGTTCAACGCGGCTCAACATTACTTGAAATTATAGCAGGGGAGACAAATTGGACATCCCTACATTTATATAGTAGAAGTATAACATGTAGTTATATAAAGCTATTATATTATTATATGTGATTTGAAAAAAAAAAGTTTAAATAATGATTTAAAAAATAGAGAAATATTTTCTTCTAAAATAAAATAACAATTAAGTATGTAACAAAAAATTTAAAATTTGAAGTCTTAAATTTTACTTTATTTTAATTTTCATTCTTCAAATTTTTTTCGAAAATTATTATGTGCTCGTGATAGTTAGGGCCACTAACTACTAATGTTGTCATTCCAGGGGCGCACCGATAAAAGAACACAGGACAAAATAGCGCGGTGACAAAATAACGCAGTTACAATAGTGCGCGGCGACAGAAGCGCGCAACTGTATTTGAATAATTTTAAATGCCTTCTGTTTAATTGCTTATATTAATATTATAATAGTATATTAATTAACGAGTTATATAAGTCAGTTTTTATAGCACGCGTCCAAGTTTAAAACACGAGCTGCATAGCGGCGTGTATTGTAAATGTAAAAAAATCATTTTGTTGCTAAATACTTTTATAAATGATAAAATTACAAACCCCTGATAAAGTAAATATGTTATAACAAGAAGAGTGATATTTTTTAACATTAAATTTGCTGCTAGCTCGCGATAAAATGTAAAAAAATAATTTTAATTTTAAAACATCCAAATGAAACGCTTAACTAATAAATTGATACAGATTACTTACATGAAATTAATTGGACAGAGAACAAACAGAAAAAAGAGCGGCCAATAAATTATTAACATTTCTTTTGACATAAATCCATCAGGATGCAAACACCGGCAGAGAGCACGGGAATACATTAAAAGCGGGCCCAATTAATCAGCGCCCGAAAAACACGTCCTTTTTTGGAAATAACAAATCAACGAAAATCGAATGATTATTAATTTATGGTTCGTAAAAAAAGGAAGCCACTTCTCGACCCGAGGATATGTTAATGCGTGGTTTTATGTGAAAAAAAATGTGTTACAAGATCGTATATCAATCAAGCGATGATATCTGCGCGTTTTGTACTCAAATATAAACATATTTAATTCACATCGACATAAATCAGGCTCTATTCATATTATTGGACGGATTTCAAATGGATTTGCGTGCCGGCCTGGGAAATGCGTGTGCTGGGAATGCGTATATACATGAAAGGTTAGACATTGTGGGAATGTCAATTTTGATGGAAATGCTAGAATTGCAATGGGATTTATTTGTAGAGTGATTTGTTTTCCATATATGGATTTGTGATTTTTGAAAATGTGCCTATAAATAATATATCTTTCATTTACATTATTTCTTACTGACAGTTTTAGCATTTAAACTTCTTGAGTATTTTACTTCAAGAATTTCCAGTATTTATTTTTGTGTTGTATGTATTATTAGTGCCTGTTTTTTTAAAGGGCATACCTACTTAAATCGTACATTCTAAGAGAACTCCTGTACTCAGTAGCGAATTTGTGTAATTCTTGTTATTTGTGTCTCGTAAGTAACAAAAAGGTGAAAAACAAAAATAAAATTTTACGTACTCGGAAGAATTATATTTTGGGCTGTAGAAATGAAATGTTGAAATAAATGTTAGAAAATAATGTTCAGACATTTTAATGGCAAATACTATTTTATGGCAATTTTAAAGTACTATTATATTAGACAAATCCGCGGCCCGCGGGCCACATGCAGCCAACTGCGCTCATAAGTGCGGCCCGCGATCATACATTATGTTTTACGATGTTTTTTCAAGTATTGAATGTTTCAGAATATTAACATTATTATTTTATTTATTTTATTCAACTAATAATTTTTGTTGTTAAAACTATATTTATGATATAAAATTAAAATTTGAAGTATATTTGAGAATAAAACAAGTCAATATGAGTTTACTACCATATAAATACATTTTTAGGGCGATTTTGAGAAATAATTTGCTTTTTTTTTAGTTTCAAAAATCGCAAATTGCAATTTGATTGTATTCTTCATCAAGCTGTTCCTGATTATCCTTCCTTCATTTTGATAATTCAAGAGATTTTTAAATTTAAAAAAAATTCAAGGTTCTCAATGGATTTTGAATGTTTTATAAAAAAAACATTTTTGAAACTTAACAAAGTTTCATTTTTGTCAGTATTGAGATTTTTTTTAATTGTCCAAACATTCAAGTCATTTTCTAAACAAAATTGAAAATGTTTCAAAACTTACAAAAAAAATCAGGAATTATAAAAGAAAAAACATTTAAAGCAAACTAATGTAATCTCAAAATTAAAAAATAAAGATTTGTTTTAATTTACAAAAAAACAATTAAACAAAAATATAAAAATCAAAAGAAAATTAAAAAACCGAATTATTAAGAAAAACCAATATTTTTGATTAAATAATTTCAATAAATTCACACGATTTTATCTTAATCAAAAAAATCAGCAATCAAATCATTTTCAAGATAAAAAACAACAATAAAGTATTTTTTGATGAAAGAACTTAGAAAGAATTCAAGCGATTTTCCAAAAATGACTTTGAAATTACAAATATCGAATATTTTTTTAAATCTTTATAAAATCGCGTGATTTTGAAAATGATATTTTCAGAAATTAAAAAAAAAAACATTTTTAAAATTCGCAACAAAACTCAGAAGATTATCAACGAAAAGAAATTTGATTAATTTTCTACAAACTGATTTAAAAAAAATTACAAAATAATTTTTGATAAAACAAAAATAAGTGATATAAAAAAACAATGCATTTTTTTTTTTTAAAGAAACTGCGACTCTTATCCTGTATGGGTAGATAAGGAGTTCATCGCCGATAAGGAGAGGGCACATAGCAGGTGGAAAAATACCGGAGTACCAGTGGATTATTTGTATTTTTCTCATTACGTACTCTCTGCAAGGAATGATCTTCCAGTCTTTATAAAAATTATATAAATTCCACACAATATAATATAAAAAATAATGCCTCTTACTTTTGGAAATTTATTCAAGACGTTAACAAAGAGACAGTAATTGCTCATGTTATCCACGACACAAAAATTGCTGAGAATGGTGAAGATATATCAAATCAACTGGTTGATTATTTTCCCACGGTATATCGTAAGGATGTTGATAATTCTACTCTTTCGACAGGATTAAGTGATAAATCATGCACTTCCAGTAACGTTGATGATACTCAGTTAGTGGTTTCACAGAAGAATGTCTTCGATATAATAAAAAAATTAAACGACAATTTTACAAGTGGTCCAGATCGTATTACAAGTTATTTTCTAAAAATGTGCGTATACTCTCTTTGTCGCCCTATTCATACGTTATTTTCCAGATCATTAGCACTTGGAATATTTCCTTCGTCCTGGAAACATAGTTAAATCAATCCAATATACAAATCTGAGCCACGTCATATGGCAGAGAATCATAGGGGAGTTAGCATCCAATCTGTACTACCCAAAATCTTGAACAAACTCGTGGCTCACCAGCTTGCTTGTGCGTCCAAACAATTAATAATAGAGAACCAGCATGGTTTTGTGCAGGGCAAGTTTACTGTAACAAATAGTTTGCCCTACAGGCAATTTTTGTCAGACGATTTGGAAAATTTTAAACAAATTGATTAGATTTATATGGATTTTTCTAAAGCATTTGACGGAGTAAGTTACTCTGTTCTTTTAGACAAATTAAGTTAATTGGGTTTCAATGTGAATACTGTAAATTGGATCGGATCATTTCTATTTGAGAGTTACCAAAATGTTCGATTTCTTCGCAAAATGAAATTTAATAGGATTCCAACATGTTACAGGAAATTACACAATCATATTATCTAAACTAAAGATTCGAACTTTGATTGGTCGTAGACATATTATTGATCTATTTGTACTTCATAAAATTATTAATGGTTTTATAGACTGCTAGAATCTACTCGAACAATTAAATTTTTATTTGCCAATGCATAATCATAACATCCGCCATAAGCCCATATTTAGGAGTGACACTTTTCACACAATTTTTGGAGTTAACAATTATTAAAGAGGAGTCACTAATCTAGCAAATTCCATGTCAAATAAAAAATGGTGTGACTTATTTGAAAATAAACTTGTTAGTTTTAAGACAAAATTAATAAAAAAAATTAATATTTAAGTTTTGTGTGCTTTGGTTAGAGATATGTATGTAATATGTGATTGCAGATGTTGTGTATCTGCTTTTAATATGTAAAAATTATGTATTTGGTATTTTTATAAAAGGGGGATCCCCTTAATAAATGAATTGAATTGAATTGATTTATAAAATTGTTTGCAAAAAATATATGCCAGAATATAGTCGGAATTTATATATAAAAAAACATGTAGTTATTGCAGAAAGTAATAAGAAAGATTATCGAGAAGTTTTCAATTTAAAACTGAAGAAATGGCTTAAAGGAAAAAAACATTGTTAAAGGATGTTCCTTCCAATTAATTCAGAATTTGATAAAAATACAGATTTCCGTAATAATAATAATATATCTTATTGATATAGTGCTACTACATATAAACAATCGGAAATATGCATAATAATCAGAGATCCCCAAATTTGAATTTTTAATCAATTTGAAAAAATGCGACCAAGATATCAATTGAAGGAAGTACCTTCATTATATGATAATTGTTCAATTGGCTTTGAAAAAAGGATGAGTTTAAAACTGTTTGGAAATGCTCCTAAATATACTAAGCTCTAAAGCACTATCAAAAGCTAAACGCATTCTAAGAACAATAATTGAGTCGCAAATCGAAAGCACGTGCCCTCAATATATCTGTACGTTCATATTTAAGAATTGCTTGCAGCAAGTGTAGTGAAAAAGATAATTATTTACTTTGAAACGAATTAAAAATGATCTGCAATCACCGTTAGAACAATCCAAATTAAATAATTTAGGTATATTATCCAAATAGCATTTAAGTGAAATTATAAATAGATTTGTAAGTATATAAATGTCACAAAAAGAGTTTCAAAAAATCAGTTGCGTATACTTTTATAAGTACAAGTAAACAACCTATATGGTATTAATATTATAAATATTATTGAATTAGATAAAAATGTACAATGTCAAAATACTTAAAAATTTAATTAAAACGCAATGTTAATTAATTATATGCAATCATTAATCTGACAAGAAATTAAAAAAAAAGGATATATAGCGGGTACAGAAGCCAATCAGTATAAGTTAAAGTTCATATGAAAAAAAAACATGACTAATTAAGTCGTTATATGTGTACCTAAGGAATATAAAAAATACGTATTCTAAAACATTGAACAACTAGGCAAAATTATTCACAAGACAGTTGCTTAATAAGAGAATTAATATTATAATATTCACTTCGGCAAAATATATTTTTATTGCTTATCTCAGTAACCGTTGATATTACACCATATTATTATATTAGACATTTTTTCTTTATTTTGGGTCGCTGAATACCCTCACCAAATATTGTTCGTTCCTCCTGAATCACCCTGTACTTACATTTTTAATTCTTAAAAGATGACATATTATATTTTTTTTAAATTATACAAAAACGGTTTAGGTTTTTTTATTATGTTACGAACCAATCTTAGGAATGTTTATGTATTAACAACTATTAAAATTCTTAAACAAACTTGATGAAATTATTAAGATTTTTTCAAGAATTTATAAAAAAATATATAAATGTTGTTTGTTTTTTTACAAATTTCAATAGTTATTAAAATTACAAAAAAACTTTAACATTTATATCAAATCTTTATGAACATTTAAAATATTTAATAATTTCACAACTATTTTGAGTATTTCCAAAAAACAAATACAACAATTATCGAAAAAGTGTGAAAAATATATATCTATATTAGAATTGTTCGAAAAGTTTTACGAATGTGTCAATAGTAAAAAAACGGTTTAACAATTTTCACGAATTAACAAAAATCAAGAATTTCCAAGAATTATAAAAATTCCTGAACGAAATCCTGTCACGTACAAGAAATACTCGAACATCATGGAATTTTTCTTTTTGATGCGGTAGTTTATTCGCCAACATTAAAATTCTTCTTCCAAACACAGACTAGCATTACGAAAAAAGACGATTTCTTTTAGCCCCGTTGCCAGTACCGGGATTCAAAAAGATAACAACAAAAAACAGTAAGTACCGTAATCACGGTTCCGAAAAACATGGTCCCGTATTGGATATACACAATGTATTTCGAGATTTTCGCTTCATATCTGTTATTTTAAATAAAATTAAAAATTAATTAATTCACTTACTATTAAAATAACTAACCTATTCATTTGTTAATAATATATTACTATAACAAGAAACAAAGAAAACTTGCTATACCTAGTTATAGCTTTTTATGGATTTCTGATTTAATCTTTTATAACATAAAAATATAATTGATCTGCTAATCGTGTGCAATTGCGTCGGAAGTAAATAGAGCAAATAAAATAATATCATTTCTGTCGATGTTTCTGAAAATAGTAAATCACAAATGACCGATCACAAACAGAAGTGGGTGGAAACTAACTGCAGCGGCAGGATCCGGGACCCTTATCTCTTTTTGCCAACTTCTTCTGTGCGCGAATTTTTGCGGAGATTAAGGGAATTAAATTAAGTTATTTTTTTTACTATGATGATGGATCGCCTACTTTAGCATTCTACATTCTAATTAAAGCGGATTACATTACAGAATCGCTAATTAAAATAATTTGCTTTTAAAAATAATAATCTAACAGTTCATTGATTAATTGAATATTATACCAGATAAAAAACTTTTTTTTTTTATTATTATAAATTATAAATTGAATTATTTCAATATAACGAGGAATTAGCTGCATATTGACCTGCTGATTTATATAAATTATTATTATATCGAATGGTACATTTATTAAATTCTTAACATATGAAATGAATATAAATTTAAATAATATAAATCAAAATTAAAACATTTAATTTTGTTTCACAAATTAATAAAAATATTTAGCCGATATGAAGCAACTTACAATTCCGTCTGACTGTGTTGAGACAATTCTAAAATCTCTTATCCGATTTCAATAAAAGTTGGTAAACATATAGTTTCGCAGGCACACTGGATAGGTGACTACATATCCTAAAAATGTGTCTTGTCTGTCGGCCCACACCGGTAAGAGAAACGATATGCAACTTTATACGCGTCTTTTTAAACTAGAAAAAAATGTTGTTGAAGTTGACACGTACGAAACCGAAAGCTAGTTAATATATTAAATGAGTAATAATGCTGGATGAATATGTATTATATTTCTTACAATAAGTGTACATACATACCGTACTTCTATTAAAAATAATACATACGAAAGCAATAATAAAAAATACTAAAAAAGATCAAGAACAACAAAGCACCTGGCACAGATGAAATTACGGGAGAGCTGATCAAAAAGGCTGGCCCAGATCTACATAAAAGAATCTACAGACTGACGATCTTAATCTGGCAGCAAGAAAAAATACTTGACGAGTGTAAAAATGGCTTGATTCAACCAATACACAAAATGGGATATTTTTTGCGATAACTGCCGGAGAATCACTCTGCTGAATGTGACAAGATTCTCTCTGCATTCATATACAATAGATTCCCTGTGTACGCGGAAGAAGACATACTAGCTGACTATCAATGGGGTTTCCGGCCTAATAGATCGACAACAGACCATATCCACATGATGAGACAAATAACAGGAAAAGCATACGAGTATAATATAGACCTATACAATCTTTTCGTTGATTTCAGGCAAGCTTTCGACAAAGTCAACAGGGAAAAGATCTATTACAACCTAATCAGTCTGGGAATCCCCAAGAAACTAACAAAGCTAGTGAGAATGACGTTAACCAAAACGAAAGCCACTGTGAAAGCCAAGAACACCCAAACAGACTTCTTTGAAATAAACAGCGGAGTCAGACAAGGTGATGCGCTAACATCACTCTTATTTAACATGGTACTTCACTAGCAATTGAAAAGACGAACATCAAGGAAGGAATAGTCACGAAAAGTACACAGGTGAGTGCGTACGCGGATGATGTTGTTATCATGAGTAGGTAACAACAAACACGCAAAGTGGGATTGGAAGTCAACGAACATAATACAAAATACGTGAAATCCAGCAGAACGCCTGGAGACATAGAAACCTTGCAACATGAGCAATACAACTTTGAAGGTGTA
>JARJED010299088.1:0-17798 GCA_030264515.1 Sepedophilus sp. GC000190 | reverse complement strand
TTGGCTACATTTTCATATAAGGGTTGATTTTTGAGATTTTTAACCCCTTCTAGCCTACAAACTAATCGGCCAAAACGTATGACATTTTTTTACTATAAGTAAACATGAATATGAACTAGCATAACAAGTTTGGTCGAGAGAAAGTTATTGAATAAATTTGTGTTTTTTTTATATATGTATTTAAAAGAACATTTTTTTAAATCAATTTTTGACAACGTTATGTTATTTAACGGAAATGTTAGTCATGGCTTTGTGTAGCCTAACCCGTCCGTTTCTTTTAATTATGATTATCAGAGTAAATGCGCCAGTTTTTGATCGTAAATACTGGATTAAATTAAATTAAAAATGTTAAAAACGACTATATTGTATTAAATTTTCATTAGCCTTTAATTGATACATAATAAATACTTCTGAAAGTGAATCTAAATACTAGATTCCATGAAGATGTAAATTTTTCTCTTCAGATAAAATACTCGATATCTTTAAAGAATTTCAACCAAAAGCTTTCAACCGATCTCACTATCAAATAATGCGTATACGTAAAAAAAAATTCAAGAATTTTGAACAGTTTTTGAGAAAATGCCCGACACGTGTTCAGGGGAGCCCAAATGTTCTATTTTCTGAAAAAAATAATCGTATCATATGTAAAAATACTATTAATTGAGTATGACCTGTAACAGAGTAATAATAATTTCAATTCCAAAAATAGATATACTTAGCTCACTAACAACTTGTTTACTTAAAAAATAGTTCTAGTGAGATATGATGTTTTGTGTTTACTGTACAGTACAACTTTTATTCATGTGTGTAATAGCTTCTAATATTTGTGTAAATGTAATAGGTAATAAAATATAAGTGCGAAAATAATTCTGAAAATGATAAAACATCATAATAATGTTGTCTTAATTTATTCATTTCGTTATAAATGTTCGAAATATTCATTTCATAACAATTTACCTTGCGACTGCACTTTCCATTCAAACAAAAATAAATATTTAATGGACA
Organism: Sepedophilus sp. GC000190; assembly: GCA_030264515.1. Lineage (NCBI taxonomy): Eukaryota > Metazoa > Arthropoda > Insecta > Coleoptera > Staphylinidae > Sepedophilus > Sepedophilus sp. GC000190. The sequence goes on along the minus strand of JARJED010299088.1, from coordinate 16,793 downwards.
ATTAATATAAGAAATACTAAGGTAAACCACAATATATTGGTCGATGATGTCATGTAGTGTCGTGCTGTGATATCATTTTATTGTAATGACATCACTCTTGATAGCGAGACGTGCAGTAACCGACCATCCAGCAATTCTCAGTTCAGAAACGCGCGCGCGGAACTACTCACGGGTAACGAGTGCGGTGCTAGTCATGCTTCCAAAACATTTTTTTAATCTGTAATATTGTTTACATTATAAACACTTGTACATATTTGTGAGTGCATTGCTAAATATAGATATTTAGTCTTATTAATGTGATTGATCAATGTAATACTTTTTTTAATTCAAATGTTTACAGTAACGTTTGTAGAAATAATATAATCGAAATTCGGTTCAGTAAGTTTGCATTAATTTTACTTTTTAAATTGCGCAAATGCTATTAAAATATTTTCAAACGTATTATGTATACCTAAAAATTAATATTATCTTATTATCTGTTTACTGATATAAATTGTTAGAATGTAAACGGTATAGCCCGTATTGATATCCAAGTGTTCCGTGAGAACAACCAATTTACGTGAATTTACGTGCCAGGTGCCGACTAGTATTAGATGAAGTCAGGTTAAGTTTGTTTCCGTAACCCTTGTAGGTAGTAGCATCAATAATATTATACATAGTTTCGTTACTTTTAAGAAACATGAAAAAAATAATTATTTTTTAAACTGAATCTTAGTTTCGTTGCTCAAAAATAAGATTTTTATAGTTGTATTTGAAAATGTCTCTATTTGAACAAAAAATATTAAATTGCTTCATATATGTAGCAGTGGCGGATTACCCATTAAGGCACGTTTTCAGTTTTCTGTAAATATTTTAAAAATATTTTTTGTGAGGCCTGAGTATTTTTAATTCGCCATCGGGTAAACTTATAGCACAGTTTACGCCGGACTTCGTGCCACCAGCTCTCCGGGGTAGGGCACTACGCACACATCAAATGGGAGACACTGTTCACACCACGACAGAAGAAGCCATTATGTTCAAAAACGGATGATATAGGTGAATCGCAACCAACAGCTGCTGCATCAAACTCAAAATTCCTACTAATGTACTTAACGTATACGATATAGAAATTACGAATTCAAGAATAACGACAAATTATTTTCGTATTGGCTGTGTTATTAGCGCATGCAGTTGTTGGTTGCTGTCCACCCACCCTCCCTCTCTGTTCTTTCCGCTTTTAAACATTACGGTCGTCAGTAAAGAGCTCATTTCTTACGATTACTTTTTAACTTTTTGTTAATTCCTAATTTGAATACTTCATATGAAACAAAAACTGTTTTGAAAAATTGCTGTCTTTAGTAAAGCGTTCATTTTTTTAGTATCAATTCATAATATATTTTTTCTTGCAATTTTGAATAAAAAAATTACTTTGTTTTGCACCGAAAACTATAACTTTCCTAGTTTTCAGACTAAATAGGTTTAAATCGATCGGTATGCTGATTGGCATAATGTTTATAAACGGGCGGAGCTAGGGGAATGGTGGGTGAATCGCAACCACAACTGATACATCAAATTCAGAATCTCTACCAGTTTCTACTTAACATAAACTTTATGGAAATAATTATGAATTAAAGACTAACGAACTATTATTTTCGTAATGGCTGTGTTATGCAGCTGTTGGTGCCCACCTACTCGTTCTTTAAGTCTGATCATTTCATTATTGTCATCGTCATCAATGATACACTCACTTATTTACTATTACTTCTTATTCTTTTTCCATTACTAATTTGAATACAAAATAAACTTTATTTGTAATAAACCCAATAGTTTATTAAGTACTCTGAAGAAAATGTTGAAATCGAGCGGTAAACTAAATAGTGCTATGTTAAAAACTTTGAAGAACAAAGTCAATTATTTTCGTTATGCCTGTGTTTTTAGCGCATGTAGTTGTTGGTTGCTGCCCACCCATCCACTCTGCTCTGCCCGCTTTTAAACATTGCGGTCATCAATAATGCGGTAATTTCTTTACTATTATTTTTAACTTTTTTAAATTATCTGTTTGAATACCAAATTAACTCTATTTGCAACAAAAGCAATAGTTTATTAAATATTCAGAAAAAGACGGTAGACTCAGTGGCAATGAGGCCTAGTGGTCTCAGACTTTGGGCGGGCAAACAAAGTCATTTACATATCGTCGGTGCAATGCCAAAACCACGAATGTGCAAATTTCCCGTTTCGAGAAAAGAGGTAAAAGTGCCAAATTGGCACATTCGTGGTTTTGGCATTGTACCGACGGTATAGCCTTTTAAAATAGATTATTGTTTTCAGTAAATATTATAGAAAATATTTTTTGTGGGTCCCCAAAAATGATTTTACTACGTGCCCCGACTACTCTTAATCCAAACTGGTATTAAATAACAATTAAATCAATTAAATCACAAAAGAATTCTAGAAACTCTTAGTGTAAGTTGGATTAATATATTACAGTGAAAGTAGTAATTCCAGTTATTGTACACACTTACTAGTAAATGTAAGCATTCACTTATTATATCAGTAGGTGTGAGAAACAATTACAAGCGAATGTAAGAATAATAATTACCTAGATATTGGTAACATTCACTGTCGAGCATCAGTAAAAGTAGAAGTTGAAGAAAATGAATGCATTATAGATTTCAAGATTTTTTTTAGAATTTTTGAACAATTTTAGTTTCAAAGTTTTTGGAAAAACAATAAAGGTTCAGTAAGATTTTTGTAAAATAACAATAAAAAGATTTTTGCAAACTCGTTTAAAAAATTTCAATTAAAAAACAAATATTAAAAAAAATAAGATTTCATTTTGATTTATTTTTTTATTTAACGATTTCTCGATATTTTTTAAGAATTCTCACGATTTTTAAAAAATTCTCAACTTAATTTTATGGCTTCATTTATATTCATACCTTTTTAGTGAACATCAAAAATATTCAAGTAACTTCAAGTGTATTTTAAGAAAAATTTTGATGCTTTTTTAAAGAAATTTAAAATATGTACAAACTCGTGAAGAGTTTTAAAGATTTTTTTAAATATTATTGAAAGTTTTTTCGAAAAACTTTAATAAGCTTTTAAATCTTTCAAGTAAGTATATCTCATCAAGACTTAATTTTTAAGGATATTCAAGAGTTTTTGAAAAAATACAGGTCAGGAGCCATGCATGATTTTTACAAGATTTTTTTTTTCATTTTTTTTTAATAAATCTCTCGGAAAGTATTCTTTGAAAATTTTCAAAGTTCTTATTTTTAAATATCACATTTTTTTTTAAGAAAATTAAATTTTCTGAAATCTTCAAGAATTTTCACCAATGGTGTTCTATATTAATATATTTGGTAAAGTGTATAATAAATTCATATTATGTGTATTAATTAGCATTTTCAATCATTCTTATTTACAATCAAATAAGATTTAAATAAAAATCATTGAAAATTACAATAATATTACTACGTGTGCAAATTTATTATAGAACTTCTCAAACATTTGAAAATTGTACAAAAAATATTATTGTTTTAATTATCAATAAATAATGTGTACGAATTCTTCAAAAAAATAATTATTTATTTTATAAATTTATGAAAATTTTAAAAAATCTATTAAGTGTTCTGAAATTTATTGAAAAGCCCATTATTAAAATATTTGAAATTCATGAAAAAATATTTAAAACTGTTAGAAACATTAATGGAAATAAATCTAAATTGTAATACACGGAAAAGCCTGAAAATACTTTGAAATTAATGCAAATATTTGGAAAATCAATATAAATTGTAGACTTAACTAAAAATATAAAATTTTTGTTTAGTCAATTAAAATATAAACAAATCTTTAATAAAACCTTGAAATTTATTGAAAATTGTCATAGAATTTCAATGATTTTCACTTTTCACAGATTTAAAAAAAATCTACAAGATTTTTATCAGTGTTTTAAAAAATATATGAAATTTACCGAAAATCTTAGAAAGTTTATGAAAAATCTTGAGAATTAAAAAAATTAAATGAAATTTTTGAAAACCTTAATAAACTTTTGAAAATCTTTGAAAAGTTGTTGAAATTCATTTAAATAATTGAGAAATCAATGCAAATCTTGATTTTTTATGTATGTGAATATTCATTTAATTTTTGCAAACTCTCATTAAATTTGTTTATGAATGCAATGAATTTTCAATATTTTTGAATGAGATAATATCGAAATATAATTAATTTCAGTGAATTAATTTGATTTTGGGTAGACATATTTCAATTTTCATTGAATTACAATAAATTATTTGTATGTATTACATTTTATCAACTTACTGTAAGGTTTTACTATATTTAATCAAAAATTATCATTACATTTGAACACAATTCATTAATTTCGTTCAAATATGTTTTGGATTTGATGAGAATCTTTCACATTATTTTTAACAAAACTCTTAAAAATGCTATGAAATCTATAAATTTTTCGGAGAATTAATTAAAACTCTTCAAAGTATTTTAAAAATTAATGATAAGCTTTGTAATGTCATACAAAATTTTGATATATAAAAAAATCTGATGTGGCCATCCACATGACATTGTTATAAGCATTGCATTAGCAAATATACATTTTGGTTCAATTTTATTTTTAAATTTGAGACATATGGCGGAGATTGATCATGGTGATTTTAAATATATTCATAAGGATTTCCCAAAAATGGTTTCAAAGATTTTGTTCAACCTTACCGTATATATTAAAATTAAATATGTCTTGAATTTATTTTCTCTTCAGCTAAAGTTCTCGATAGTTTAATGTCCATTAAAATATTTTCAATTGATCGCAATGTCCAATAATGCATACATGTCAATTTTGGTTTTACATTTTCTGCTAAAAACTCAACGAATTACTGTTTTTACAGCAGATAAAGTTAATTTTCAGTTCAAATTTAAAACTAAAAATGAGGCAAGTATCAATTAAAAAGTGGCTTTACTGATGACCGTAAAGTTTAACAACGGGCGAGCTAGGATAGTGGGTGCTAATTATATATATTATGTATATCATTCCTCGCTGTTCTTCAATTTATAATATCCTTATAGTTTATGTCATACAGAAACTTTCAAAAATTTTGGCAAAAAAACTATTTTTTTTTTTCATTATTTCAATAAATTCTCATACCATAATGTAAAAATAACAATGAATATCTTTAAACTACCGCAATGGATTGTGTGATTTGTCTTATAATTTTTGCTCAATACCTCCTCACAAATATGTGCCGATTTTAAATTCAGTCAGCGCAGATTAGGGATAACATGTACAAGTAGAAGCGCAATGTATATTAATCGAATATAGCTCAAAAGTTGTCCCTCTTTAAATAAAAATCGATATGTCTCTGGATTTTTTAAACAAAATGTGTACTTTTCAAGATTTCGAATTTGTTTCGTACTTTACCACCACTCACCACCCTATACATATATTAATCAAGTTTTAAGCCTCACTTAGATTTTCATACACCTGCTACTTCCTGTATGTCCCGTTATATTAACTCAATCCTATTTTTTCCTTGTCTCTCCTGTTTCTCCACCTTTTTCATTTCCTCCTCCTCCCCTATCCTATCTCTCTGGTTCATCTTCCACTCCACCCACTCCTCCGACATTCCTGTCCTCACATACATCGCGCTTCTCTTGCTTCTCCATCTCCCCTTCCTAATTCCCCTTCCGTTTCTCTTCATCACACTCCACACCTCTTTCACCAATCTTTCCTCTATCATCCTCCACATAATATACACTCCTCAAATTTTACTTCCCTTTTCTTTACCTCCCGTCTCATAGTCATCCTATATGTTTCCTGTAACACTATGTGTTCCGTCGTTGATCTTTCTATCCCTAGCTATCCTTTAAAAACCATCTGTGTTCCTTTTCTATTTCATCTATTTCATACATTCTCCACACCTCCGCCCCATACATCACTTCTCTTGCTGTCACTTCTATATATTATATAGTATTTGTAATTCTACATTGAAAATGTTTATTTAAATTATGAATTAATTCTCAACTCCCAACGTTAACTACATTCGACTAATATTTTTTAGTAAATTGGCGTATGTATAAAATTATAAAAAAAAATCAATTATTTTTTGGTGGTTCTTTATAATGTTAGTTGTAAATAGTAATTACTACTTTCCGTTAAAAATCACACTTTAGAAGGAAACACCCATAAATATGTATATTAATATAACTTATTTAAAGGATGACCCACATAAAATAATTTAGTATAATTTAACATTTATTTTTCGAAAAAGCGCTTGGACAAGTCACATTGGTTTGCAATAAAAAAAATTAAATCAATATCGAAAAACTTTTTTGGTTCATCCTTTCATCCTTAGTCACCATCGTTACTTTGAAATACTAATTGGAAATCCCTACCTTATTATCAAAAGTTACATCGGTTGAAATATTCGTGTGTTAGAGCTTATAGAATTATCGTATGACATGATTTAGTTATAACTCTATCGCAAGAAGATTATTATATTAGTTTTAGTTGAATTTCCAATTCGCTGTGTATCTTTTTTCGTAGATCATCACCCCATACATATTAAAAAATGTAAAATGTTTCAAGAAAAATCAATAATGGTTATATATATTTTAATCTGAAACTACCTTAAAATTTATATTGTTAAAATATATAACAAATTGAGAATGTTGTAAAAGTGTTAACTTTATTAAAAATGATACAATGTGACATTATTTAACTTGTTTAATTTCAAAAGTCCTTTTTCAAATATTAGATTGCGGTGACAGAATCAGTTGTCGTACATCGCATGATGAAATGTGCAGATTAAAGGAAATTCATACAGTAAATCCCCTGCAATGTCTTAATCCCCTGTAATGAACGAGGGAACCATTATTTAAAGCACTGATATATCTCCGCGTCGGGGCAAAGCTTAAAGCGTCGCGTTTTCCCTTCTTTTCACTTAATAAAATTGTAATTATTAACGACGGGCATTATTGTTACCTAGATCCATAACGATTACCGCGCTGCGGCGAGGAGAATCCATTCCGATCTTTATCCGCGCGGATTTTAAAACTGTACGCATTTTTCACCGCTCGTTTATATGAATTGCAAATGGCATTGATATAAATAAAGTGCCCTCGATGTTTACAATTGAAATTCCTGGGAACACAATCCATTTAAGTTTTGTTCTTCTTTGTTTCAGATTTCCCGTGGCAAGAAAAATGGATTGAAAAGGGAAAGCAGGATGGAATAAAACTCGAGAAGAAGAAAACCCCGAACACCCACGCCCGCACATGCACACACACCCAACACTCAGCAGGATGAGTGAGTGCGGAAATAAAGTATACGCCGTTCTCGCGTTCGTATTACTATTGCGAACTGCAGAGACGTGTCCCAGTTTTTGCGTTTGCAAATGGAAAAATGGGAAGCAAACTGTTGACTGCAATGACAAAAGTCTGCTTTCGATTCCGGGAGGTGTGGATGCGGGCACGCAGGTCCTCGATTTCTCCGGGAACAATTTGCAAGAGCTGCACGCAGAAATTTTCCTCAAGTTGGACCTAATCAATTTACAAAGGATATTCTTGTCTCGGTGTCGCATTCATAGTATAGATGACCGAACGTTTAAAGGTTTAACCAACCTCGTAGAATTAGATTTGTCCGGTAACTTGTTAGAGGCAGTCCCCACGGACGCTTTCGTAGATAGTCCCTCATTAATGAGGCTCACGCTTAGCGGTAATCCTATCAAAACAGTTAAAAGAGCAGCCTTCAGTCATCTGTCCTTCCTGCACACGTTGGAAATGAGCGAGTGTGAAATTGCGGAGGTGGAGGAAGGTGCATTACAGGGGCTGCACAGTTTAGAGTGGCTGCGTTTGGACGGAAATGAATTAAGGAGCATAGGTGGCAATCGCGTGCTTCCTGAAAATATTAGGGGGGTGGAATTGCAAGGTAACCCGTGGGAATGCGACTGCCATCTTCTGGATTTACGCATATGGTTGGAAACATTCAGCATATCCCATTCAGTGGAGCCTGTTTGTGCAGGACCGAGTAAATTGTCCAAGCGAGCCCTGAAATCGATACCGACCATTGAACTGGCCTGCCTTCCAGACGTTTCACCGACTACGCTCTATTTGGAAATAGGTGAGGGAAAGAATGTATCGCTGCTGTGCAATATTCACGCAGTGCCGGAGGCTCGCGTGTCTTGGTGGTTTCAGGGGCAACTCCTGCAAAACGATTCGTTAGTGTCGCCCGGACTGCGTCTACTTTATTTTATTGACGAGGGCACGGAGGATAAACGCAGTGAACTATTCATTTTCAACACGAACGCCGAAGATAACGGAACGTTTATCTGTAACGCGGAAAATTCGGCCGGCTCTGTTAGCTCAAATTACACCATCCGTATTATCGTTAAAGAGGAACCAGTCGTTATAGTGGTTACGTTTCCTTTCGAGTATGTACTCGCCGCCGTTGTCGGCGCCGGCACGCTTTTTATAGTCGTGATAATAACAATCATTGTGTGTATAATCAAGTGCCGCAGGAACAGAAGAAGATTGGCTAAGCGAGAAAAGACTAAGGAAGTCGCTCTACAACAGTATCAACAAAACTCGTCGACGAAATGTACATTGATGAGGGAGGATAACCAGGACCAGCTATCTGACACGGAATGTCTGAAGCAGAATGAGCAAGATCAAGATATCGCATTTTATAATAATCCACCCTTAAGCACGGAGGTCCTCCGCACCATGTCACCGGTCGCGGTCGCTAATCAAATAATGCGCAGCCCCATTTCTCTTCGGCGCTATCAGCTAGAGCAAAACCCTGACCTCATTAATGACACCGAAAGTGTGAGCCGACGCAAAGAGGCCGACGGGGAAGACGATCGCGATAACACAACAACACAAACGGAACAAATGCTTCACCCCACTCTGATCCAATTTCCCGTCAGGTGTATGAGGGGCAGCAGAAAATTATACAGTCTCCACAGTTGGGATGCGGGATGTTCATTAGACGCTGACGGATATCCCGCCGATTATGGTCTTCCCAAAATACCGAACGTGACGCAAAGTAACGAGAATTTCTATAGAACTTTGCCTTATAACAGAGCTGCTAAACGACAATCAGCGGCGAATCCATTAAGCAGATACTCTAGGGAAGCGGAGTTCTTGTCTCGCAGCTCCCAGCCTGCCCCTTACGAGCATTATTGTCCCGATGTTAGATACACAGCAGATGGATATCCCGTGAGGGCAGGTGATAGCGAATTCGCCGTCACACTCATTCCTTCTCCTCCCGAAGGATACAAGAGTGATACCGACCCGCCCAGTTCGCTCCCCTGCACTTCCAGCACGGCGGCGGCTGCTGCGACGACTTTACATTGGCCTTCTTGTGTTCCGGCTAACTTACACATGATAAATTCCAGCTTGGAGTGTAATCAATCTAAATATGCCAACAAACGTTGCGTCGGTGCTCAGACTGAGGCCTCATCGAACGCACCCAACAAGACTGAACCGATCAACAATGAACCTCCAAACGAGATACTCACCGAAAGTCCCGACGAAGGCTACGAAGATGAACCCGGCATCGTACTTTAAATTACACCGACACAATACAAATATATCAAACAGGGTAATGTAAATTCTTATTGCGACAAAACAAAAACTCATTAATAGTGTACATACTATTTTGACATTCCTTTAGCTGTGGCAGAAACAAAAAATATTCCATATTTTAATAAAACCACAAAAAAGACTTTGCAAAGCAGAATGATGAAAAGATGTACATATGTGTATGTAAACTAATAGTTCGCGCTCATCATACAACATTTTTGTGTTAGTTGCACTATAGGGACTACATTGAAAACAGTATTAATTATAAACAACATTAATAATTAGATACCACCATTGTATACATGCATAAATACAAATAATACTTGTAGAATATATTTTGTTGCAAATGTAAAATTAGGGAAATTATTGTTATAAAATATTCCATAGTGAATCGATTAGAAGATGTAGTTGTTGAATTTTGTAAATAAGTTTTACATAGAGAAATCCAGCGTTATCTTATCAATTAGTTTAGATATTTTTTAATTTTAGTTTGATAGACGTAACCGTCAATGTTGACTACCTTTTTTATGAATAAATAAAAGTAACTTTATTAATCTCGCTTTTTACCAAGCATTTCTTATAACTTATTTATTTCACATTTATATAAAATTATGCAATATTTTATTTTAATTTGATTTGATTGTAAAAAAGTAACTTGCCAATTTTATTAATTTAAATATAATAGAATTTATAATTCATAGAAACACATTGTAGAATTTAATAATACTATCATGGTATTATATATTTGTTATTATTTATTACTTACACATATTATTATTTATTTTTTAATATAAATAATAATTGGATCAAATTTAATATTTGTTTTAAATTATATAGGAGGTAAACATACCTACTGTCGATGGAACTCGTCAACTAGCAGACAGTTCTTAAATGCCATGGATTTGATACTGCTCCCTGATACAAGGTAAGTACCCAAAAATTACAGGAATACATTTTTTGTGGCAAGAACCGTTTAATTCTTATTTAATCTTCTTAGCTTAAATTTTATTGAGTTTCATTAAATTCATAGCATTTTTGCATTTATAGAATTTCGTTAATTTTTCACAAAATTTAATTCATCTTTCATAATAATTAATTGAATTTTATTGATATGTTTTATATCTTATTATATTTCATTAAACTTCATAGATTTTTTTTTATTATCATTGAATTTCGTTGAATTTTCATCTATATTTATTCAATTTTCATTATTTTTTGTTGAATTATCTCTTGATTTTGTTGAATGTGTTCGCATATTTCATTAAATTTAATTAAAATGCATTTAATTTCGTTGCATTTACATTTAATTTAATTTATTTAATTCAAGTTATTTTTGAGGATTTCTTAACGAATTTCAATAATTTTTAGGATTGCATTCAATCAGTTTCAATAATTTATGAAAAATGTTCAATTAATGTTGATGATTCAATTTTTATTTTTTGATTTATTAATCCTAACAATATTAAAAAACATTAAAATTTCTTGAATTCACGAAAGTTATTAAAATTTATGAAAAATATTAATTAATATTAAAAATTGACAAATCCTCAAGATTTATTAAAAGTCATTGAAACTAATTGAAATTCATTAACAAATCTTTGATATTCGTTAATAATATGTATTTTAAATTTATTAAAAATCTTCGAAGAACATAAAAATTTATTTAAAAAAAATATTGAATTTTAGTTTGATTCTTTGAAATTTTTATGAAAATTATTGAAACCTTATTGAAAATCATTTGAAACTCAAGTGAAAATGACCGTAAAAATTCGAAACCTGAGTCGTGTTGTCAGTACGATGTTTTCTATTTTCGTACTTATAAATAAGTGGTAAATACATTGAAAATTATTTTATTTCTTCATTCTTTTATTAATTTATTTTGAATTTATTCTATTAATATAATTCTGGTTCCCGTTTTAAAATAGCATAAATAAAAAAAATATGTTTATTTGTATCGATAACTTTTAGCTCCCAAATTAACAAAAATTAAAATCTGTTTTCTTTGACTAAATTTCTTTTTGAAAAAAAAAATCACGCAATATATATATTATTTAAATGTTGTGGTTTTATATTAATCTTGAAGTTTTAATTGTATATCAAGTTTGCGAGTCAAATCAGCAATTATAACGCACATTTGTTAATGCCGCTTGTACATATGTAGCAGATTTGATCAATATTGGTTCATTGTGTGACGGAATATATGTAGTATTAATATTTTGACAATCGATGGCTGCAAATATTTACCACTACGAAATTTCGCTGCTTGATTTAGATTTCTAAAACACATAAGACTAATAGCTCTATATATGAATCTATGTATATTAGAACGCATAATTCTTCAATATTTACTAGTACGTTTTTGTGGAAAATATAGAATATATCTTAGTTATTTATATTTAATAGGGAAATATTTTCATTAAAAAGACTTCTAAATAAAACAACATATTGAAAAATGAATTAAAAATTAGTTTTTTGTTTATATAAACCGTTTTAATGGCAATAATATTACAGAATACTAAGAATTTTAAATTAAATTATTAGTAATATAAATATGCCCTCCATATGAATTAAATCCAGAATTATTCAATTTCATGTAATGAAAAATATTTGTATACAAAAATACATACAAATACACAATCTTTGATATTCACCAAACAGTCCTTGTTAATACCAAAAGTGTCCTTAGCAAGAGCATATAAACAAGTAAGTTTATGTATAAACTCCCACAAATCTTGGCAGTTGTGTTAGCCATAAACAATTGTTGCAATACAAAAATGTAATATAGATTCAAGAAATTACCGGTACCAATACAACGAGAATAACTTAATAGAAGTACAGCTTATTTGATGAACAGGACAAACTTTTTTTTGTGTCATTCGTAAACACTTCAAATTTGTCGGCTTATTTTTTAATCATCATCACTTAATCTTTCTATGTACATAAAAATCACAATGTAATTTAATTTATTGTTCATTTTGTGAAGAGCTTCTATTAATAATTTTCTATTTGCAGTGAGAAAACATGAAAACGCGTGTGTGTGCTTGCTAATATGAGATTTATGTTTACCAGCAAGTAGCGCATGACTGATCAACAGTTTGTGATTTTAATGAACATGAATGATGACGAATGCAAAATCGATTTCAGATGCATTATTTATTAAACTTGGAACAATTATTTTTGTATTTTCATCAGATCGCCAATGAAAAAAAAATTAGTATTAATTGCCACTGCAAAGAAAACTAGATATTCAATAGATTAATATTTAAACTTAATAACTTTAATCAATAAAAAACAGATTATTTGACAGTGAAATTAAATTAATATATATTACATCAAGATGAGGCTCATTTTTCTAATATTGTGTACATTTTACAAAGATTAAATATTTTACAATGAAACATTTAAATTGATCAGGAAGAAATGAATATCCGCAAAATAAAATAAAAATATAATTATTATTACTATAAAAAAATATCTATAGTTCAGGAACAGTTCGATATTCTAAAGTAAACTTTAGGATCATCACCAACCTCGACAATAGCGCTAAAATATATTCACTGTAGCCGTACGTACCTCACGCATACCTAGAGTCGATACTTAGATTTTTTAAATTTATTATATTTCTTAGGAAATACTCAAGACTTCTCAAAATCTTTTCAAAAATCTTATCTTATTCTTATATGTCTTTATTTGTCTTTGGATTGTTATAATTACTTATAAATTTAATTGATTTGTTCAATAAATCATCTATTTTTTTTTTCTATGTTTGCTCCCTTTGCACAAACCATACCTACTGGTTTATTTGTATGTGCACTTTTTTATATTTCTTTGAATTTTAAAAATTAACAACAATTTCATTAAAACAATAAATACATTTGTTTACAATTGCTAAAGCTTCATGAAATATTATTGATTTTTTAAAATTAATAAAATTTTTATTAAATCTTACAAAGTTTTTTTTGAATTTATTTATTTTTATTATTTTTTTTTTTTTTTTTTTTTTTTTGTTATTTGTATGATTTTCAAACATAACAAACTCGTAAATTCAAAGGTTTTTAAGAAACTTTAAAATAAATTTTAAGAAATGTAAACGTGTATTTTTTAAATTTAAAGTTTTGTAGAAATATTCAGAAATACCTATACAATTTTCACAGTAATTTTAAGAAATTCTGGCAACGATTTCTAATTAAAAATTTCGGAAATAATATTGACAATAAAAAATTTGCAATTCTGGCATTTTTTTATAAAACCACATTAATTAAACGGGCTAATATTTGTTTTTCAAATAATTTTATTTCTTTTGGATTTTATACCTACCTACCTATGTGTTAAAAATAATTTTATTATAATTTTTAAAATATAAATTTAAGTTTGAAAAAAATATTCAAAATTAAAAACCTCAATTCCGATATTTTTCTCATAAAACAACTTAAATCTACGTAATTTGTTTAAGGATTTCCTTAAACGTCAAAAACATAAGATTATAGTTGACAGTTTACCAAACTTTCAAAATGTTTCTATTTTTGAGTTTTTTTTTTTATTTCCCAAGATTTTCCTATTTTTTTTTTCTCATTTCTAAATTTGTAATTAAAACTTCTTCGATAATATTTTGTTTTTGTTTTTTTAAATTTAATTATCTAGATAAGGGGTCACCAATCGGTCATTTGCATTAAATTTTATAAGAAAAAATAAATAAAATTACGATGACATTTCATCTAATTTAAAACATTTGCTATGTTTTATTTTAAGAACAATTTTCTTAAAATTTAATTTAATTTTTCAGAAATTATACTAAATTCTAATACATTTGATTAAATAATTTTTTATCAATTCCTCTATAGTATAATTTACATTAAATTTTATTAGATTTAGTCCAATAATTATATTTTCATATTTCAAAATTACGTTTCCAATGCCAGAAATAATATTTCAAATTTAATTTTTAATTAAACTTGAAATATCATTTTAACTTTTAAAAATGTTGGTTCAACAATCGATAATAACAATTCCACTGTCAAAAATTACAATTGCAGTGGTTATAATTTTCACCCGAACTAGAATTTATTTTATTAAAAAAATATTGAATTTTGTAATAATTTAATGTTTTCTTTTTTACGAACTTCTGTATAAGATTGGTTTATTATTATTATTTACTGCTACAGACAGAAATTAAATTAATTGTGTATCAAAAATTAATAACCCGTGAGGGATTCGAACCCTCGACTTCAACTCTGCGCGTCGCTGCATTAGTTTATTTACATATTGAATTTCTATCGCCGGCTGACATACGGCGCCTAACCTCACATTAACATTATTATCATTATTATGAGAGTGAACTTACAAATCGTTTCATTGTTTTGCCGAATCTCTTTCATACCTTCGGAGTGAGGGTAGTAGTCGATGATGGCAAAGTGTGTATGAGAGTTGTAGTATGTATCAGAAATTTTCCGGGGGGATGTGTAATGCAGCGACGCGCAGAGTCGAAGTCGAGGGTTCGAATTCCTCTCGAGTTGTTAATTTTTTATACATAATTAATTTCATTTCTGTCTGTAGCAGTAGCTACATTAGTTTATTTACATATATTGAATTTCTATGGCCGGCTGACATACTGCGCCTCACATTAACATTTTTTATAGTGTTTATTTAATTTAATTTTTTTAATTTTCGTTGATTTTTTTTAACTCTCATTGATCGAATTCTTCGTTGAAATTGAACGTGAAATGCCGAAACGAGTCGACAGCTATGTATTTTGCTGTTCTTCTAAAGGCATTCAGCTAAAATCATTCTGTTATCAAAAAGCATGGTTTTAACTCATCATATAATATGAATAATATATACTGATAAAGGTCTCGTAAAGCAACAAAACAAAATTATATTGGTTATAAAATGATAAATGAATTTTTTGTATTTAACATAAAATTCTTATATTATAGTAACGTTTTCGTGCGACTTCATCAGCAAGAACTTATACTATTTATATTTTCCTTGTTGTGTGGGAAGATTCAGTTGATTTAAAAAGTCACAAAGACAGACTTTTTTTCAGATATATAGAACCTAGCACGTACGCCCGAGTACCTTACATATATGTATAGGAGTTTAATAAATAATTCTATAACATTATTCGCTTTTCTTTTGGATATTTATTTATAGCATAAGAATATGTTCTACAGAATTAAAAGAAAAATGTTATAATCTAAAATTTTAGACAAGTTTTCCTGATGATGGCCTGATCTCCAAAACCAGTTTCAATGCTATAAATAAATATCCAAAAGAAAAGCGAATAATGTTGTAAATTAAAAAACTCCTATACTTCTCCCTTTTGGAAAATATGGATTCAAACAATTTACATATATGTATCAAATTTAATTGAAACCGAATAAGATATTTTAGAGTTACGGTGTTATAATAAAACAGAAAAGATTTTTAAATAACGTCAATATGACTTGGTAACGTTCATAATGCTTTAAAAATAATCAATTTTCCAAAACAAAAAACTTGCACGAAAATCCACCTTTATATTCTGGGAGATAGGAGTTCATTTTGACTAGTATTTTTACCGATAGATTGTTACCGCTTTTTATAGATAAGGTTTGGTTTATTACTAAAACGGTCTTCCAGCTGACGCACCCGCGACGGGGGTGATTGAGAGAAGATGTCAAACTTGCTAAAAAAAATCTAAAAATTATTTTGGATAGATTGACTTTCTTTCTACGAATTATTGATGTAAAAAAGCGTCGAAAAATAATGGGCAGCTACGTTGTGCTGAGGTTCTGCATCAACTGCTCGTGGAGTTTTTAAATAAAAATTAATAAAGTAAAATAATTTTAGATCGAATGGATTTTTTTCCCGTGATTACTACCATATATATAAGTATATATGTCGGCGTGTATACTCCATTTGGGATTTCGCCACCTTTTTTTGGGGTTTATAAATCCAGTCTTATGGTTGGATTAGTTCCTTTTTAGTTTATCTAATTTTCTTCACGATTTCTCTCCATTTTCTTCTGTTTTCTGTGATTTCTCTCCAAATTATGGTACCCACTTTTTTTAGATCTTCTGTCACTTCCTGTATCCATGTATTTCTGGGTGTTCCCACTTATCTTCTGTTTCCCGGTTTTCATTCCATTATTTGTCTTGTCGTTTCTCCCTCCTCCTTTCTCCATACGTGTCCTAACCATCTCGCTCTTCCCTGTTTTATTACCGCTATTACCGTATCTCCCT
>JARJED010298558.1:0-11284 GCA_030264515.1 Sepedophilus sp. GC000190 | reverse complement strand
GCAAAATTTCATTCAAAAATTATCAGAAATTTATGAGAAAATGTGCGTCATAAAAAATCTTGAAAAATTAAAAATATCGAAAATTCATTAAAACATTCACGAAAATCACTTAAATATATTTTTTTAATATTAAAAACAGTTGAGGCGCTCGCTAATCGGACATATCTTAGATCATTATGTTGTCCGTTTACTGGAAGTGTCCGACTATTGGAAGTAATCCAAAATATCAGAGTCTGGTATTTAAAAATTAAAAATTAATTTAATTCAAATGAAGATCTCATAAAAATTGTTACAAAAGGTATTTTACCTAAAAATTATGTTTTTCTCTTCAGGTAAAGAACTTGATAACTTGGTAGAATTTCAACCAAAAGCTTGTCCGCTCTTTTCGCTAACAAATAATTCCCATACATGAATTTTCGTTCATGAATTTTGAATGGTTTTCTGAGAAAATGCGCGACAAAAAAATACATACACGTACAGACAGACATTTTTTGTAAATAGTCAAAACTTGTTTAGGGGACCCTAAAAGGTGTATTTTTATCAATTTCCAAAAAACTTTTTTTGTCACATGTATGATAGTGTAAAAATGTTGGCCGAAGTGTTACTAGTCATAGAAACAATGGCGACATTTTCTTCGGAGGTGAGGAAACCACATTCATTTGAAACTTTCGCAATGATTTTTGTGACCTAACGAACCTGTCGACAATTTGTTGCAAGAAACCATACCTAACACACTACCAAATAAAATGACGGTTTTACGTTCACAAAAATTAGCTGTCGACTTGATCGCCCATTTTGAATGTAAATGAACATTTTAGCGCACAAAATTTTACATGCTTTTCTTGATTATAAAATTGATCGACCATTGCTCTTAATCGTTCATAAATTTATTGACGAAAATTGTTCATTTTTAGAGACTTAGGAAACAAAACAGTACACTTCTTTTTTTTTACAAAATGTTTACTTTCTACAAAAGTGAAACTTAGATATTTTATTATCAAGAAAGAAATACAATGTATAATATTTAAAAAATTAAATAAATGTTTTAGTTTGCAATTCAAATAATAAATATTGTACAAATTTGCAAATAAAATTATAGATAGAAATATAATTTTAAAAAACATACAAATAAAGAAATTTCATTTTGCGTCTTCCCGATGTGATTTCTGGTTTGTAATGGTTGACAAAATCTTGATCCAAAAACGATTGCTTCTTTGATGTTGCAAGTGTGATTTCCCATACTCTTCAGTTTGAAGTTCAAATCGAAAATAGTCTTCTAATTTTCAGTTTAGTTAACAGCTTGCTATTACAAAAGAATAACAAAATATGCCAAAAGTCGAGCTATTTCTCCAGACTTTTCTTAGATGTTAACTATTACATAATATGTTAATATTGTATATGACAGTAATTTACTGTTAAAAATTATAATTTGAATTATTAATATCATAAAACATGCAGTACATTACATTAAAATATATAATTAAATTAACTAAGTTTTAACCAGTTTAGGGTTAAAATTAATAATTTGAATTACTTATTTTGTTCCAAGTTCCAAGGAGATGAAACAAACGCGAGCTACAATCTACATTTCTGGGAGTTTTTTTTTTGCATTAAAAATTCTGAACTTTAGAGCTAAAAGGTTAGGTGTTCCTTTTGTAGCAAATTGAATAATAATTTTGAAAATATTCAGCATTAGAGTACAAAAGAGAAAGGAATAATTTTATTTCAATATAAATATCGACAGAATTAGTACAATATGAGCGCAAAACAAGAGAACAATAATTTTTACAATACATATGTATGGGATAATTGACAAAATTATTTTTAAGAAAATAGAACTAAAGCGACAAATTCTTATCATTATATACATAAAATATTATGTAATTAATATTTTATTAATTTAATTAACAAAAATTTTGAATTACAATCTAACACATATGTTTAACAGCTCTTGATCACTATATTTTAGTGCGGCACATTTATTTGAAGTCGATTGGGTGCAGACACACTATATTTGAATAGTAAATGGAATTATAGTAGAATCTCATTCCATACAAGAATCGACTATTAATTGAAACTAAAATAAAAAATCACTTATATCGGAATTAGTAATGTGTGTAGAACCTTATTCTTCTTTCTTGAGTATAAATTACATTTTGCGTTCATTCTTTGTAACAGCAGTTGATATTTTTTTTTTTTTGTAAAGAACTTAATTACATAACAATAGTATTAAAATAAAAATATATGCTACAACTAACAAGGAAATGGTAATTAAAACCTAAATATTCAAGTAATAGTTACACTATAAAAAAATATAGCTTAATATCTACGTTGCTGTGTGTATCTTGTAGGGGGGCCTTGTCCCATCCCGCCTGGTCCCATCCCGCCTGGTCCCATCCCGCCTGGTCCCATCCCGCCTTGTCCCATCCCCATATTTTGCTGCGGGGGCCAATTGGGGTTGACCATGGGCCGATTGGGGTTGGGGTTGTAATTACCTGGTTGATTGTAACCGGGATTGTTGTTTCCGCTGAATCGTTGCTGCTGCTGCTGCTGTTGCATGTTGTTGTTGAAACTGCTGCCTCTGACAGGTGGCGCTGGAACTGGTTGCGGTGCGCCTCCATATGTGTTCATCGGTCTTCTCTCCTGCTCAAAGCTGCTACTGACTCGACTGGATGGGTAATCCATCCTAGCGAAGCTTCGTTCTGGCGATTGGTGCTCCACCATCCTCCGGGCCGCCGGAAAAATTTCGTTATCGCTTCTTGATTCTGACATGAGGATCTGCGCCGGCGTCAACGTTGCTAACGACTGATTCTTCAATATATTCTTCAGCGCCGAGCGGGCCGTGGTTAGGAAATCGTCTTCGGATACTTGACAACCGAAATCGACTGTTGGCGGGCCGCACTGCGTACCGAAATCCTTTTTCTTTATGGCACGACGGGACTCGCATTCGGGGCACTGTATGGGATCGGTTTGCACGACTTTAGCGGCTATACTTTGCCCATGCTTGGAGGTGTCTGGAGCTGTGTCGGTGGATGCAATTGGTTCATCGCTGAGGCCCAACTTGAGCAGCAGTTTGCCGATGGGGGTCGTGCATTTTTCGTCCGCAACTTTGATGGCTTTAGTAGTGAAGTGGTAGCGCACCGGTGGGATTTTCTTTAGCGGTGACTGGTACTTGCACTCGGGCGGCTTTTCCGCCGCCTTGTTTGACTTCTTGTAATAGAAACGCCCTGTCGGTTTCGCGTATTCGGACATTAATTTAATGCCGTCTTGACAACGGGTTATCACTGCAATTCAGTTTTAAATATATATATAAAATATATGTATGTAAAAATAAAACAACATTTTTTTCTTTTCAAAAAACAATTTTTTAACTTAATATATATAAATATTCACAATACTTATATATTTTATTTTGCAAATTTAATTATTAAAAAGACGTATATAAAATAAATACATTGCATGACTATAAATACTAAAATATAAACAAAAAATATACTCACCCTTAATCTTATCTTTAATATCTAGTGGCTTCGATTTATCTAAGCAACAAGTTTTATATATTAGTAGAACATTTAAAATATATGTACATAAAAAGCCCAATCTTAAATATTTTCATTTTTGCAATGAAAATTTAATTTCACAAATAATTTTACCTCATCAGATTACGATATAGGTAAACTGTGCAATGAAAAAAATAATGCCAAAAATATAAAAATATAAACAGAAAAATTAATAAATAAAGTTTCTTACCAATTGCTCCAGCAGCAAAATTCAAGAATCTCGTTAAGTTAACATTATCGTCGTTAAATAACTGAAAATAAACATTATCAATATTTTATTACTAAAATAAATAAGACAATAAAAATATTCTTTAGTGTTAGGCAAAGAGGATTTAAATCAGATATAATTTTGGAAATGTTAACTTATGGTGTAAATATTAGGCAATGCAAGAAAAGTTTCTAATTTATGTCATTAGGATAAAATTATGTATATAGATATATTGGAAGGCATTAAATACTCATAAGCCATTGGAGCCAATTGGAAGCAAGAAACAATGAAAATGTATTACTTAAGATCTTTATACCTAACACAAAAGATTTTTTTTTTTACGAATTATATAGGCGAACAAATTCTCTGACAATTTTATTAATACTCAAACAACTTCTACCATTTATTTTGTAACCTCGGTAATAGTTTTTTTTCATTGTTGGTGCAATTAAAATGTTTTGTAACTTAATAGTATTTCTCCGAATATAAGATGTGATCTTATATCAATTTTGCACCCATAAAACGTACGCGGGCTTATATTTAGGGTAGGGCTTACATTTTTATAGTAAAACCCTACTAAGTGATTTAATTATGAATTAATTAATAACTAAATTGAAGTATAATTTTAACAGATGATTTGGTGCAAAAAAAATATGGGAGTAAAAAAAATATGGGAGCAAAAGTCTATGCCCAATTTTGAAGCTAAATAAAAGAAAAAGCATTTGAGATATGAACAAAACTAAAGGACATTCTAAATCTACAAGATGCAAAGTTTTACTCAAGAAATTTTAAAAATCACATCTGCTACTTTCATTGTTAAAACACTGCTGCAAACGACTTTTCATTTTGCATAACATTTTTGAGGATTTTTTTGGTGGTATATGGTGGGCGATAGCAAAACTTTCGATATTACAGTGAAAACAAGGAGATCAAAGGTGATCTACCAGAAGCCTCTGTGTAGTTATCATGTCACAGATTGGTGCGCAGTGTTATGAATGGTGGTGATTAAGAAGAAAATCAGGCAGCTACCTTCAATTCTGAGCGGAATGTGGGCATGCTTCAGAATTCTTTGGCAAAGCTCTTGAAAAACTTGGTCTGGAGAATGTCTGGTTTTAGTAAGACGAGACTACGACATACTCAACATGAGTATCGATGCAGGTTTCGAGAGAAGTATTCCCCGAACGCTTAATCTTCCTGTTCCAATTACGAAAGATTTGACATTCTACCGTTTTTTTCTGTGGAGTTGTCTTAAAGATCATACAAGGAACTTTCAAACCCTAAAGCAGGCAATCCGCACAAAAATTCGCTGTATACCCCATGAATGGTTCGAAAGAGTTATGGCAAAGTCACTTGCAGCAGTGTTTGGACAATTACGGATGCCATTTAACAGATATTGTGTTCAAAATTTTATGATTAAAACTTCCCATGTTGTACAGTGTGAGCATAAATGATTGCTGGAATTTGAATTTAGCGCGTTTGTTTTCGTCTCGCAATGTTGGTACCTTACCGAAGTTCATATGCGTGCATTGCCGTGCATCATACCGACATAGCGTGGTGAAATAATTTGTGCGCAAGTTCAATAAATTATGCAATTTTGGTAATCAAGTTGTTTGAATTGACTACTAAAACTGCATAGCATACCGAACTCCTTGCTCATAATATTTTTCCCAATGCTATGCCGGTGTCCTCACCGCAGCATCAACTAATATGCCAATACTTATGGTTAGACTGTAGATTTAGGATGTGCTTTATTTTTGTTTGTATCTCGAATATTTATTTTTTTATTCAGCTTTAAAACTGAGTAGAGTTTTGTCCCATCCTGTAGTATGTTAAAGCAGGCAACTTTGAATGGAGCAATGTCTGTTGCATACATTAAAAATCTACAAAGTTAGTTTAAGAAAACGGGATTGCAATTTGACTGATTAAATTCAGGTCTTTTCGAAATTTAGTACCAAAGGTCTTCGACACATGAGAAAATATAATCTGCAAAGTTTGATATGTTTGTCTCTAGATTTACTAATCAAAGGCAAAAAATGGGTTTTTTATGATTTTTTGAGAAACTATAAGTTTTTTCAGAAAACATTTAAAATAAAAATTATAGCTGACAATATTTCCAACAAATTCATTTTTCAAAGTGTTCTCCATACGATAAAAATTATCCAAGTTCTGAATTTTTAAAGTTGATTTTTTTTTGCTGTCCAGAAAATGTTTGGCTAAAATCGGATATTTTTGATCTAATTCGGAATTTCTTCCTCAGTCACCCCTAAAACATTGAATTTTGATCATTGTAAAGTTTGGTGAAAATTCATTAAATTTAATACTAACAAAATCAAACTGCAATTTTTAATAAAAAGGTATGATCATTTATATTTTATTGATATTTTTTTATGAGAAATTGCTTTGGATTGATAATATGATACTGATTTTGGTGATCCACAATCAAATTTTATAATAAAAAAATGTACCGAGACTTCTAAAAGGTTAAGAACCACTAGTCTACTATATACTGATAGAATATAACTTACTTTTTGTATTGTATGATCATCCATCATATTTGAGCATGCCCGCACTTGTTGCGGCTGATTGTAGTATGGTTGTGGTTGCATGATGGGATCATATCCGACATTCACTTGCATTAGCGGTTGTAAAGGTTGCGCGAAAGAAGTACCGGGCATCTCTTGATTCCCTATAAAATACTGCTGATCGTATACCACCTGCTGTGGCGGATACGTTAGATTATTAGAAGGTACAGGCGGATATTTATTCAGCGCCCCGCTAGCTGTGGGTAACCCGTTGATTTTCCGCTGTATATCCCGCAACTTGCTTTCCTCCGCTCCCATTTTCAATTTTTCATCGAGCTCATCCAGGAAGCTGTTTCGGTTTCTCGTGGGCGATCGACCGCGTCTTTCATCGGGACTGCGCCGGCGCCTTCGCTCGGGGGTCGGTTGCCTAGTGTAGTTACGACGTGGTGGAGGTGACGGCCGTCTAAGTGGCGAACGTCTCAACGGCGGCGAATAACGCTTACGCACAGGTGGGCTGATGCGCCGCCGTTTCGGAGCTGATGGGCTCACCGATTTATTTCGTTTTCTAGGCTCAGGGGATTTGCGTGTTGTCGAAGCAGTTGGCTCGAACTCCATTTCCATACCCGGCGGCACCAAGCCTGTTTCGACCACCCTCAGCTTTTCAGATATGAATTTCGCTTCTTTATCCTTGGCGCATTTGTCTTTGTCGCGCTGTATATCGCGCTTCGTCTTGCCGGGGTCGCGGCGATTCTCGTTGGAGCGTGAACGGCGGGTTCCTCGATTGCGTGCGCGTCCTCGGGAGCTACTACGGCGACGCCTTGCTGCTGCATTTTCGCGGCGACCTTTTGTCTTGCTGCTATTTAATTTATCTCCTGGTGGCGCTCTAGCTTCGCCATCTTCCCAAGTATCGACAACATCCAGACTGGCAAGAAAGTCTTTATCCATCATATCATCAAAGAAGCCGGGCGGGACATCGTCTTCGTCTTCATCTGCATTAGCACCGCTGCCGCCAGGGCGGCTTGTTTCTTCTTCAGTGTTTTGTTCTAAAAAAATTGTATATTCCAATGTACAATCAATGAAACGTAATTACACATTTACAAATGCATCGCTGTAATTTAAATTTTAATAAGCTGACGTATCATTTATTGTTAGATAAGTTTACATTATCTTGACAAGCAGTTTTATAAATACAATTTTAATATGTTGATTTTCTTGAGCAACACTTTCAGACAATATTGGGCATGTGTTTCTGAAAGATGTTCAGAGTAAATTCACTATAAACCTTTTATTGCAGTAATGATCTGCGCCCAGTAGTTATTAAAAACAGGTTTTTCTTTTTAATTAACTGCTTTACATTGATCTATTTTTGTTACTAACAATATCAAAACATAAACCTACAACAATCTAAAAATGTTGTCGCTATCCAATTACCCCAAACTGAACATTGTAATATGCAGAAACCTATCACCAGAGGGCATGAACATCCTCTTGAAGGAATTGCTGCTTTAAAAAAATTACTCAATTTTTATTCTGAAATTCAATAGGCTCACGCACGGTGATCTGGAATAGAACCAAGAATCCCATGTATGTTATAGCCCAAGCAATCTCAAGAATAAGATGCGCAGACTACGGTAGCAATTGCAACAGAATGAGGATTACACGAATACATACAAAAAATATAGATGATTGGTTTAATTACACTCTAAAAATGGTCTTGAGATGCTATGCAAACCGATATGTGAAATTGGTTGAATTAGAACCAGGGAGGAGAAGAGAGATGAGAAAGAAACAAGGAAGTAGGGGAAGCTGATATCTGAAGAAAGGAGGGAGATAAAGAAAGAAGAATGAGAAGAATGGAAGGACCATATAGCGAAGAAGAAAGGAAGAAGGAATGGAAATTTATAAAAGAATAGGGAGAGTCAATGGTAAAAGAAAGAGGGAAAGGGAGGAAATGGATGAAGAAAATTAATAGAGGGAGGAAGAGAGAAAAGCAGGCAAACAAAGGTGAAGAGATGATGGGGATGCTGAAGTAAATAAGTGGAATTGGAAACAGAGGAGTGGAAAATCGAGGGGAAGTGGGAAGCTGTAGACAATCAAAGAAAAAAATAGTTAGATTGGAGAGGAGAGGAAAGATGGAAAGGAGAAACAACTGGCGGTAACAGAAGTAGGGATAGGGAAGATACATGAACTAATTAAGGAGTTAAAAGTAACAGTAAATGTGGAGGAGAAAGAAGAGCTCGGGAAGAGAAAGGGTAAAATGATGGTAAAAATAAAATGTTGGGTGGACGAGAGGAAAGTAATGAGGAAAAAAGTGGACTGAAAGGGAAAAAGATTTACATAGACGATGACATGATGGTGGAAGAGGGGATGGTACAAAAGAAGTTAAGGTCCATTCACACTGACACATTTTTTCAGCGAATAGTAGCATCAGCTAGAAGAAAAAGATTAGTGGGGGACAAGGAGGTGAAGGTGGGACACAGGAAGATAAGAATAAAAGGAGGTGGAAGAGTAGGAACGAAGGAATGAGGGTAAAGAAGATATGATAGGAAGTGAGGGAAAAATTGAAGGTTGAGTTTTAGAATATGGAGGGAGTAAAAAATAAGTATGATGGGAGGAATTAAGCAAAGGAAGATCGAGGACTGGAAGAGGGAAAAAGAAGCAGTGGGAATGACGGAAACGAGTCTGGAAGAGAGGGACTGGAACGAGATGAAAAGGAAGTTGAATTCAAATAGAGGTCGAAAGCAGAAAAAATAAAAGGCAAGATGAGAAAAGCAATGGGGACATAATGGTGAGAATAAGAAATATAAATATTATATTTTGTGTTATTTTGATGCTAATAAAGAATGTTACATACACATGTAACCAGGGCTCGAATGAACAGAATTCTTGTACAAGCACGACACGACTCACTCACAGCTCAGCAGGTCTATAGGCTGGGAAGCTGTTTAATGTGTTTGTGTTTAGTTAATCAACTATATAGGAGCAAGTTTTTAAACGAACCACTATCTCAAGATTCTGTTCCTTCAAGCTCTAATTACAACTAACCATCTAACCATACACAGTCTCATATTGATATTTTTACATTATCATACTATAAATAGTATAAAATATTGTTTTCATAAAAAAAAAGTTTTTCAGATATTGAGGAAAATGCATCTTTTGAACACATTTTGACTATTTACAAAGCATGTCTGTGTGTAGATGGGTTTGTTGTTGCACATTCTTTCAGAAACTACTGATTTTTTTTAAATATTTTGTATGTAAGTATCATTATTCAGCAAAGTTGAAAAGTTTTTGGTTGAAATTCATTAATTCTATCAAGTACTTTACCTGAAGACATTTGGACATCTGTTCAGGTAAACTATTTTTTAGAGCAATTTTTAACTTATTGAGAATAATTTAGTCGATTATTTAATTGTGGTACATATAGCAAGTTTGTTAAAAACTTATTAAACAGTTTTTGAGAAATTCTCAATATGTATATTGAAAAACAGGACATACTTTATTTTCACATTCACACATTAAAAATTGTTCGTGGATTTTAAACCAAAATTCATATAAGATTTTTTTCCTATTAAATATGAATTGGAAAACTGTATTGCATCACTTTTAAGTGCCTTGGCCTTTAAAGTAGTGGAAACATAGAACTTAATTCAAATAAAATATTGTGAATATGCGAATCACTTCAACATATGAGCAGGGAGTAGCATAGGAGTAAGAGTAAGTTCAGTTCCTTAACAAAATCTAATAAGCACCTATGCGGCAATCTGAAATTATAGGAAATATCACTTTGTTGTCCAAAATGATTCTTTGAACATTACACAAAATATTCTTTCAACAAACAAGTTTTCAATTCTGTAGCTTAATTATAAGCTTGATTTCATTTTTGTATAGGAATGTAAGAAGCATAATGAGGTACATGAGAGATGAGAGAAATAGATGGAGGGGGAAATTGAAATGATGAGTAAGTTATGGAACGCGATCGCAAGGGAAATGATGTTGTATGGAGAATGTATGAGATAAAGAAACTATAAAAAGAACACAGCGGATTTTGAAAAGATTGCTAGGGGTAGAAAAATCAATGTTGGAATACACAAATAGGATGACAATGGGAAGGAAAGATTGGGGAATGAGGTGAGGAGTGAGATAAAGAGAAATGAAAGGGAAAATAGGGAGGGGTGGAGAAGGGCATTGTATGATGGAACAGGAATGTCAGAGGAGTTGGTGCAGTGGAAGATGAGTGAGGGAGGTACGGTAAGGGAGGAAGTGGAAATGAGATTGGAAGTGGTGGAAAAGAATGAAAGACAAGGGAAAATAAGAATGAGCAAATACAAGGAGTAGCAGGTGTGCAAAAGGTTACTGGACTACTTAAGAAAGGAAGGGGATAGAGAAGGAAAAGTAGAGATAGCGAGGGTGAGATATGGAACAGAAGAAAGAGAAAGAAAGATGTGTATGGGAGAACGGTATATAAGATGAGGATTGTGTGAAAAGGGAAAGGATACATGGGAACATTTGGTGAAGCAATTTTTAAGTGCCCACCATTCAAATATCTTATTTTATCTTCGCCATTTTAATAATTGTACAATGAAACTTTTGACAAAAACTGAATCTTAAGGACATCTAGATAACACTAGATGAATCAATTTTCAACTACTAAAGACATCTGATTCCAAAATTAGTAACTATTTACCACTAAAATAATATCTCCCGAACTGTATTTCTGAAATATGCTCTCCTAGTAAAAAAGGTTGCCGACCCCTGGGGTGCGGGAATGTATGAATGAGGATGAGAAAGTGAGAAGGGTGATTATTTGTGTAAATTGGGATGAATGCCGAATAATGGACGTTACATATGCGAAACAACAAAATTACAACATAAGATGCAGCAACATTGGATAACAATAAAGCGCAAGTTTAAAAAATATTGAATAAACAGAAGGATCGTCTTACATGTCGGTATACAGAGTAACAAACAACTTGTAAGCTTATCAAAAA